>JAFEMH010001673.1:0-132500 GCA_022495995.1 Adenophora triphylla var. japonica
TCCCTTTGAATTTGATTGAAGGGTGACTAGAGGGAGGTGGCATGGCTGCCACGTGCCCCTCCGAGTCACCAGCCATGTGGGATTTTGTCCCCGGTCCGGTTTTGTCCGTTTTTAAAATAACGGTCAGGAAATGTCAAACGCCCGGAAAGTGCCGGAAAATGCGTTTTTCGAAGCCGTGCTTTTACATGTGATGACACGTTTAAGTACAGTTCAACGTGCTGGATGCACAGGCGGTCCGGGACGTCTCGTTGGCACGGCAACGAGGGAGTTTAACGAGTTAAATTAACTTTGGAGCGGGCCAGTTAACGGATTTCGGTTAACTTTCTGACGGATTTAGATGATCCGGATTTGGGTACTTACAGGGACAGGGACGGTTAATACCCACAACCAGAAGAGTCGGGGTGCTTTTGAGGTAGTGCGAGCATTGTGGGATATTATCCCGAACGTGGCTCGAGAGGGAGAGAGGAGTTCGCGGCAGCTGGTGCTTGACTCCGGGTTAGGTGGGTTCATTAGTGCTGTAGGCTGCGGCAGGTGATACGCCGAGGGCCGGGTCCATGTATGTTGCTCTGAGTGAGTGCGGTGGGATACGACCCACACTTTCAATTTCGGATGGGGGAGCGACGGTGACTTTCCACCCATTTTTGCCGCTATCACTGGGTTGCCGACTTATGGCAACACGGCTGGTGTGGGTTGACGGTTATACCCGAAGCAGTTATGCAGCAGCTGCTTTGGGTTTTGATATTACCGATGCCAGTGGGCTTAGGCATTCGGTACAGCCGATGGAGAGGCATCTGGAGGCGGGTGTCGCCGCTTATTTGGCTGGATCCTTGAGGATGACCGCGGAGCGCCCTGGCTCGAGGTTCCTTTGGTTCGCGTTGTCGGCGACTTTGTTCCCGACTTTTGACACATCCTGTCACTTCCTCTGCTCGGGTCGCTGACAGATCTGGATGTTGTGAGGGGGTTCGCGTGGGGGGAGGCTGGGCGGCGAGCTCTATCATTCCCTGGACGGAGTTCTCGCTGGGAGAGGAGCACTCCTTTTCTTTGCTTCACGCTTTGTCTTGGATGTAAGTTTACGTACTTTTTCTCTTCCTTGCCTCTTTTATGTACTCGTATGTATACGCTTTGTAGGCGACATAACTTTCCATTCTCTTGGCAGGTGCGGTGCTATGAGGTGTTCGATCCGCGAGGATTGGGACATCAAGGAGCCGTGCCGACCCTTTGTTCCCTGCCATGCTGGTTTGGCGAGAAGAAAGCGAAGAGGGCGGTCTTGTCGAGAGTTGGCACTCGAGTGTCATGCGAGGAGGTGTCCCAAGCCTCAGTTGAGCCGAGAGTTTTCGAGAGGATTCGGTTGACCTGGTGGAGTAGGTTCGATGCCGTTCTTTGTTCGGATTGCTAGCAAGATTACACGGCGGCGGAAGCTCTGGTGGGACTTCACTACGACGCCATGTATGCAGGGGAGAGGGTGACTCGCCAGCATAGGCGGGGTTCCCTTCCCTTGGTGCCGGTGGATCCTCCTATGCACATGCGGCATCCCGGGAGATGCCGATAGTGGAACTGGAGGGGTACATACAGAGCGTGTACTACACCGAGTACATCATAGCGGGGGCCGCCTATGATGCTTTCTTGAGGATGAGGCTGAGGAGCCCACAGGTGCAGCACAGGGAAGGCGAGGTCCCTGGAGGTCCTCGAGATTTTCCGATCCCACGAGCTAGGCTGGCGTACGAGGGGCTGGATGGTTCGCGCAGGCGACTTGTGATCCCGCTCCCGGCTGAGCCGAGACCACGATACAGGGCTGACCCCAATGCTTCGGTGAGCATCTTTTGATTTCTGCATTTGATAGTAGCATTCTGCAAATGTTGCATCTGTACTTTCTGTTCGTCTTCTGATGACTTTCCTGGTTCGCAGGTGTCTGGCCGTACGTACAACGACGCTATGAGGCTGGTGGACGGGTGGGCCGCCTATGCTAGGAGACTCGTGGAGTTCATGCGGTGCAGTTCCCGGAGGAGCGTGGACGTCCGTGATCGGGGGCCGTCTAGGCCGAGAGGTTCGCCTGCTCCCACAGCTGGTGGGGAGGACTTTGCACAGGGATTCGGCCAGTTCGCGGGCGGAACGGCTGGATTTGGAGCTCCTTCTTCTGCGCACTCGGGGCACGAGAGGGGGAGTCCTCGAGTTCGCATACTCAGGAGGCCTTTTGCCTCTTCCCGGATGGAGGAATGTGGCGAGTTCGTGTTTGCGACGGATCCGACAGCGGCGGAGCGGTGCGTCGAGTGCTCAGATGACGAGCAGGACTCGGAGTAGTCCTATTTCTGACTTTCTTTCTTTTTTTTTTTTTTTTGCTTTGTTTAGACAAAATGCATGTATTTGTCGGGAACAAATTTGATTTGAAGCTGTATTTGCAAAAAGGTGCCGTGGGGCGGGAACCTGTACTTTGCATATTTATCTACGTGATCACCTTACATTATTTTTGGCAAATAAGGAAGTAGGTTAATCAAAAATAAATAAAATGAGAAATGCATTAAAAATTGAACGGTCAAAAATTAAGCATGTATGCACTAATTATTAATTATTTGCACTGTTGAACGAGCCCGGGGTGGAAGGGATTGATATTTGTTGAATGAAACCAGGGGCAGTACGCAGGTTTCATAAGGATGAACAGGGAGTTGTTTGGAAATGTTTCCAATTTAGGGGCAGCTGGCTGCAGAGTTGACCAAGTCAACTGCAGAGGGAGTTCGGCCGGACTTGGAATGAATTTCCAGATTCTTTAAATTGCAATTTCAGCTTTGCAATTGGTTAAGAAACTGCGCATAGTTTTTGATCATTCTGGCTGAATTCTCTCAAACTTCCAAGGTTCCCTTCATTTTTCATGGCTCCCTTTCCCAAGTTATCGTCTCGGATGCAAGAGCGATATTTGGACAACTTTCAGTCGTGGGTACGGAACCACACGAGGCAGAACAAAGGGTTTTTCGAAGGCTGTTACGGGATTAAATCTGTTTGGGCTTTGAAGGAGCTCATGCCAGATTGGGATCTTTTGAGAGCCGCGTCTCACTTCTGGGACGTACGGAGGAATGTGTACAGCTTTTCGTACAACGAAGTCACCCCTACGTTTGAAGATTTCCGAGCCGTGCAGGGAGGACCTGAAGACGGAGCAGCTAGTTCTTCCGTATGCTTTGGTGGCATGGCCCTTTGTTGAGAAGCTAGTGTCTTTGTTTGGTATCTCGGTTGGAGAAGCATACGGGATGCGTCTGAGGATGCGATTATGTTGACATTTCGGGACTGCCCAAATGATTTGCGGAGGCGAGGAGCGTCTTTTTCATGGGACAGCGTTTGCTCTGTGCGCGATTGCTACTCTGTTCACATTCACGTCTGCAGGTGTGTGCCATCACAGTGTCTTGGACACAGTGAGCGATGCGAGTGGGGGAGACATCGTGCCGCCGGTCTTGGGCGAGACATTCTGGGCATAGAGTCGGATGGCGACCGGTAGCCGATACATGTGGGGAGGGAGTCCCGCTATGCTTACCATGTGGTTGAGGAGAGAGGCTGCGAGATGATGCACTGAGGTGCCAATGTCTTGTGACGCTTGGTCCTTCTCTCGGCGTCCTCTGGTGATAGGGGCGTCGAGTGCTGGAGCTCTGGATGGCCGAACTTTGAAAAGCATCACTTGCGATGGTGGGTTCCCCATTGGAAGTTCTGAGACTTGTAGGACCACTTAGGAGTGTGCGTTGGTTGTCGAGTGCCGGGGCTATCTCGAACGTCTTTCTATATTCCATCATTGGTTACGCGACAGTGAGTGGAGCGAGGTGCTCTTGGCCCGATCGAGTTATCTTTGCTACCTTTGAGGTGGGATCTCTGCGGATGGAAGATCCTTTGGCGCTATTGCTTTGCTCACGCACTGGTGGTGGCAATACACGTCTTTCTGCCCGGGGTTCTCTTTCACTTGGGAGAGAGGCGCTGCGATACATCCTTGCGATATCGAATTGGTACGAAGAGTGTATAGGGGAGACACAGATGACTATCTTGTGGAGACGGAGTGAGCTGTTGGGTATCGATCATCTGGACAGCTCGACCTTGAGGAGGGCCGAAGCAAGGGCTAACCGTGGGAATCGTGCGCGATGCCATGGCCGAGATTATGAGACAAGTGCTGATCGGGAGGCCAATCGAAGCACTTTGTGATGATGGCTCGAGCGAGGCGGCTCAAGACGAGCTAGAGAAAGAGGCTGCGTTGACAGCCACAGGCTTGACGGAGGCGTCGGGAAGAGTCCCTGAGCCAGGTAGAAGGCCTACCGGAATATTTCCTGCGATGGTGAAGAACACTCGCCGGGGGAAAGGGAAGGGGCAGAAGGATGAAGGACCTAGTACGGGAAACTAGGTTGACCTTCTTTGTCAGTATCCACCCATTGTCATTGCGAGACACATTAATTGATTAATGTTTTATTGTAGTTTTGCTAGCGTGTAGCGAGTCAAGAGTTGACCGTGCTTGAACTCATTAAAGAATGTTTTAACCGTTATGAATTTGTAGGTTAAATGAAAAGAGTTTTTTCGAAACACAAGCAATTGATGCTTATTGTATTTTTTTGTTTTTAGACCGAACCAATGATGGTGCCTACGTTCCCCTTTTACAATTGGACTAAGGGGCTCGGGTCACCGTAGTTCGACACTTTTAGGTGAATTTGAGAAAAACAAAGACAAAAGAAGTGCAACCTGTCTTTTACTGGATCATTAGCGGGAATGTATCCGGTTGGGTATTACTCTTTTAGCACTTTAATTTGCTTGAGGGACGGTGTATGGGGAAGGAGAGTTTACTCGTGCTCTTCCTCAAACGAAGTATCTGCGGAGCTTGCTTCCGTTCATGGGGTTGACGAAAGAGTTTCCGTCCAAATCTGCTAGCTTCATGGCTCCTCCGGAGAAGATTCTTTATACCACGAACGGTCCTATCCAGGTAGGCTCCCACTTTCCGAGTGGATTGGTCTTCGTAGTAGGCTTTTCCTTTAGCACCAAGTCGCCTTCTACGATGTCTCGTATCTTGACTTTCTTGTCGAATGCTCGTGCCATTCTGCTTTGGTAGGCTCGAGTATGTTCCATGGCTTTCAATCTGCGCTCGTCGAGTAGAGCAAGTTCATCGTGACGGCTCTGTAGCCATTCGACTTCATTGATCCCGTTTTCCAAGAGGACTCGGAGGGATGGAATTTCCAATTCCACGGGCAACATTGCTTCCATTCCGTAGGTAAGCGCGAACGGAGTCTCCCCTGTGGCGGTTCGGCGACGTTACGTATCCCGAGAGGGCTAAATGTAGCTTTCGGGCCGGTCCCGACCTCTAGTGGTCATCTTTACGATTATCATGGCGAGAGTTTTGTTGGGTTGCCTCCTCTTGCACCATTGGTTTGTGAGTACGTAAGGAGAAGACTTGTGACGTGTGACTACGGGATTCGGTCAGTAGTTGGTCACAATCTCCTTCAAAGTGAGTCCCATTGTCGGATATGATCTCGTTGGGCACTCCGTATCGGCACATGATGTTCTCTCGGATGAACTCGACCACCTTCTTAGAATTCAGTACCTTGTACGATCTGGCTTCTACCCATTTGGTGAAGTAGTCGACTGCGACTAAAATGAACTCGTGACCATTGCTCCCTGGTGGAGTGATCTTGCCGATGACGTCGATTCCCCATGTGGCGAAAGGTCATGGCGTAGTCATGCAATAGAGCTCATGTGGAGGAATGTGATTGAGGTTGGAGAACTGTTGACATTTGTCGCAGCTTCGGACGAACTGGATGCGATGCATTTCCATTGATATCCAATAGTATCCACATCTGGGAGGATGAGTACGTGTCAATGCTCGGGCGTTCATGTGCGGACCGCAGGTTCCGTTGTGAACTTCGTTCATTAGCTCCCTGGCTTTTTCTTTGTTTACACACCGAAGGAGTGGCCCTTTATGGCGCTTCTTGTACAACATACCCCCCAGAATGATGAAATGGGATGCCAGGCATTTTAATGCCATCATGTTTTTGGCTTTGATCCCTTCTTTGTATTTTCCATCTTCATTTGTGAAGGAAGCTTCTCCATTTTGGAGAATGCTTGGTAAATTTGATTGTACCGGGGTTCGTCGATCGTTTCTTTTTCTTTTCGATCTCGCGGCAATGAGGCTGGTGTTTCCGTCTGCCTATTGAGGGGTTTCTTGCTTTCCCATCGGGAATTTCGACAAGAGAGGCGAGGTTGCCGGGCGTCTACGAAGCGGTTCCTGTCTCTTGGCAAATAATGAAAGGAGATGTCCTTGAAGCGAGCAATGAGCTCCTCCATGTACGCGTGGTACTTCGAAGGCGAGAATCTACCGTCTTCCATTTGTTGGACACTTGATTGATGATCAATCTTTGAGTCTCCATATACATCCGGTTTCGAGATGTTGCGCTCGAGGCGGCTTCCAAACTGCTTGCACGAGCTTCGTATTCTGCTGCATTGTTAGTTGCTTCGAAATTCGGCTTGATGGCTATGGGAGTATGCTCATCCTTGGGATCGACAAGGAGCATTCCAATACCATTCCCCTTCTTGTTGGCTGCCCCATCGAAGAAGAGTTGCCGGCGGTTTCTTGTTGTCAAGTGAGAAGATTCCGTCGTCCGAAATTGCGGATCGGGGCCCTTAGGTTCACTACTTGGGAAGTCGGCCGGTGATGCATCATGACTCTACCCTTTGTTGATTTTCGACCATGTACTTGATGTCGAACTCGGCCCGGGGAAGAATGACCACTTGGCTAGCCGCATTGACGGGGATGGCTTGTCAAAGAGATATCGGACGGGGTCCACTTTGGAGACCGGGAGCACCGAATGCCTACCGCATGTAGTGTTTCGGTTTCCCGACTACCCATACCAAGGCGGTACAAGTTTTCTCACGATCTTTGAGTAGCGAGTTCACTTCCTTGAAGCTTCCGGAAACTACGAAGTAGATTGCATGCTCAACCTTGGAATCTTTTGTTCTTGTGCCGGCATTGCTCCGATTGGCGTGTCACATTCTTGCATCAAATACGGGAGTAGTGGCTTGTCTTCATGTGGCGGAGCACGCAGTGGGGGATTCACCAAGTAGGTCTTGATCTTCTCAAAAGGCTGTTTGGCACTCGGAGTCCCATTTGATGTCGGCATTCTTTTTCATCGGTTTGAACATGGGCTCGCGAGAAGATGTCAAGCGGTTGATGAAGCGGCCCGATGTGCGAAGTCTTCCCATGACGCTCTTTACTTACGTCGGGGGTTTGAGGAGGCTTCATGTCGATGATGGCCTTGATTTTCTTGGGATCGGCTTCGATACCTCTTTTACGTAACCATGTATCCCGGTACCTTGCCGCGCTTGACGCCGAAGGTGCACTTCGCCGGGTTTAGCCTCATGGAGTGCTTTACGAGTACGGTGAAGAACTTTCTCGAGATCTGTCATGTGCTGCATGTCGATCCCCACAGAGTGGATGATCATGTCGTCGACATATACTTTGATTTCCTTGTGAATCATGTCATGGAAGAGAGTGTTGCGGCCGGGTAAGTAACCCCAGCGTTCTTAGGCCGAACGGCATGACCGTGTATAGTATGTCCCCACGGAGTGGTGAAGGCGATCTTGGCTTGATCCTCCTCGGACATCTTGATCTGGTTGTATCCAGCGAACCCGTCCACAAAGGACTTTACTTCGAAATTTGCCGTGGTGTCGACCATCATGTCGATGTTAGGCAGTGGGAAATCAATTTTAGGGCTGGCCTTGTTGAGATCCCGGAAATCCACACAGCATCTGACCTTTTCGTTGGCCTTGGTGACCGTCACGATGTTGGAGAGCCAAGTCGAGTACTCAATCACTCTGATGAAACCAACTCGGAGCATTTTCTCAATCTCTTCTTTTACTTGCAAGGACCACTTTGGCTTGATCTTGCGCAGCTTACTGGCAGGCTTGGATTCGGGATCCAGGGGAATTACGTGCTCCACGATTGAGGGATCGAGTCCTGGCATGTCCTGATATGACCAGGCAAACACGTCAACATACTCCCGGAGGAGGCTTATCGGGGCTTCTTTTACGCATCGGCGAAGAAAGCGCCCACTTGTGTCTCTTTAGGCTCTTGCACCGACCCCGGAGTTCACTTTGGTCATAACCTCTTCGGCGGCTTGGGCCGGTTGTCCTCTTGGTCAACTACACGCTCTAGAACTTCCTTAATGTATTGTTCGTTTAATGTGTACGCTTCTTTATCAATTGAATTATTAACGTCTTTTAAGTTGTTTGTTAACTTATCGGTTGTTAAAGTGGCAATGAGAGGATACTCTGAAAGGTCGACTTTTCATTAAATAAGAACGGGAATACATGATTGGCTACATTATCATGGTCCTCGGCGTAAGGCCGTTGGATGACTCGGAAGGGCTGGACTCGACAAGGACTGACTCGAGAGGGTTTGAGACCGGGTTTAGGGAGATGTGGGTGCGGGCCCGGCTTGTCTTCAAATTACACTGGCTTGCCCTTGTCCGGTGAAAGTTACCCAATTATTGGTGGCATTGCTTGATGCTTGATGAGGGTTCGGGGATCGAGAGGCTTGGCTTCGTTTGTCCCAATCATGGCAATCATGCTATTGTCGGAGCCCCGATCGATCAAGTTTGGCAACTCCACGACTTCTTCAAAAAGACTACGTAGAGTGGTCCACTAAGAACGTCTTCTATGAATTCTGGTTCCTTCTGCTTTGGAGTTACTGTCTTGAACGTGGCCTCAGTGGCTGATCTGAACAATTTGTTTCCCATGGAGAGTACCCTGATTTGCTCTTCCAAGTCCGGGATTCCCTTGAATGTGTACTCGTCTTTGGTGTGGTGGCGGTTGGTCCGAGGTAGAGCTGTGATGTCGAGGAACGCTCCCCTTATCGGATTAGCTTTGAGTCCTCTGAAACGCTTGAGGTCCTGTGCTAGCTGTTCCATTCTTCCTGTAGTCTCGGTGCTTGACTATCCCTACTTCTTTCTCATCTTCATCGGTTCACCGTCGGTCCCCTCGGTTACTGCTGTCGGCTCATTGTCGGTCCCCTCGGTTCTCTGTCGGTTCCACTTGGTGAAGTAATGAGCGAGGTCAAAGCTGTAAGGTCGAAGGTGGGTGTGCCGTTGGAGGTTCCCCTTTTGTGAAGCTGCTGCCTTGGTGCGGGCGAGCCTTTTGTCTTCCTTGATATCAGCCGGTGTTGGCACGTAGCCAAGCCCCTGGACCGTGGTGTGGTCCTTGACTTCAATGACTTGGTGTTGGCCTTGCAGCCTTTTGCCGAGCCCCAGTCCTGGGATGAAGTTCATGAGTTTCATCATCCTCATGGCGGGAGGAATGCGAGTCGTGAGATAGTGGAAGGTCCACGTTGCATATTTGGATCTTGGAGGTCTCGAGTGAATCCGATTAATGCCATGTCGTCACTATGCTTGATTTCTAATACCGAAATGTCATTGGTGTTGGTCTCCTCGGTGGTGATTGCCGCCGCGTGAAGCGTAGTTAGCTCGTTGCCTTGCATGAACTTAAGGCACTGGTGAAGGGTGGATGCCACGCCATTGATTTGATGCAGTCAGGGATGCCCCAGGATGGCTGTGAAAGTGATTGGAATGTCCAACACTTGGAATTCGGTGGGGATCATCCGCTTGCCGAACCAGATATTAAGAGTAGCAACCTCGAGAACTGTACGGGAAGTAGAGTCATAGGCTTTGACAGTGTGGACTGAAGGCTTAAGATCTGTGGGCTTGATGTCAAGCAGGTCCATCATCTTGGCGGGCAAGACATTCATTCCGGAACCTCCGTCTACCAACACGCGGGGAAGGCGACGCTCGTCCAGCTGGACTGTGATGTAGAGCAGCTCATTGTGATCAGCCCCAAATTTTGGAAGGTACAAATCTGTGAAGGTGATTATGTTGCCATAGTGGATGTTGCCGATCATCTGAATGACTTCCTCTGGGGTTGCGTCCACGGGGACTATGGTACGGGCCAGGCTTTCCACTAGCTTGAGCTTGTGAGGATATGAAGATGTGAGCAGGGACCAAAGGGAAATGTTCGCATGAGTCTGCTTGAGCTGAGTGAGGATCGGGTCCTCTTTCGAGGAATTTGCGTCTTCGGTGGCCGGATTGCGATTACGCTCCGCAGCTTTTTGGTGGCCTTAGGTGGTAATGCATGGATTTGACACGATCGGGTTAGAACGCCGACATCGGGTTTAGTCCCTTACGAGCAGTGCCTCTAAGTTGAGCCATAGTTAGAGGAGGATTCCTCGTAGCATAGGGCCACATGTCTTCCCTCAACTCATTGGCTGTGGATGTATTCAGGGAGCTTGGCGGCTTGACGGATTACATCCCGGAGATGCTGGCTTAGGTGCCTCTGCTTGAGAGGTAGTTTACGGATGACCGCCTGTTCGAAACGTCGGTGCCTGGATGGTTACTGAGAAGCCCCGAGCTGTGCGTTTCTAACCCTCGGGGGAGGTTGGAAGTTCTCGGCTCAAGCGAACGTTCTCCTTGATCTCTTCACGGTATATCGCGTTCCTTTCCTTCTTCTTGAGCATACTCGGGGCATTACGGAGTTGGGTGCAGCGATACTCGTGGTTTGCTAGTTTTCCTCCGCTCTGGGCCCAGATCAACCTTCTTGCAGCGGAGCCTGCGTCGAGAGTTAGTGTCTGCGTTTCTTCCCATGTGAGAATAGCCGGTGCTTCTTTGAACTGCGTGCGGTAGTCTAGGTAAACCTCCATCGGGGAGAGTTTTCTTTTCTGCTTTATCTGAGTAGCAGGTATGTCGGAAGGCGAGTATACGGCTTCCCGAACATCTGCCCATGTATTTAGTTCTTTGTCCCGAGTTGATCGTTTCTGTAAACGAATGCCGTAGACTGTGGAATCTCCCTGAGTAGTTGCTCGAGACGAATTTCCATCTTCCTCTTGTTTTTAAATAGACCTTCCTCCCTGAGTTGGCCTTTCAATTTGAGTGCGGAAATGATCCGTTCCCATCCTCCCAGGACCCTTGGGAGTCCGGTTTTGTTGACTTCATGCCCGGCTTGGAAGAGAATGGTTTCATCACCTTCGTCGTCGCTTTCACAGAGAACTTGCTTTCCTCGGGAAGGTAAGCACTGGGATTCGTTCTGCTGTGTCGTTCCATCTCCTAGTTCATCGGGACCGTTGACCACCTTTGCACAGCGAGAGGGGTTGGATGAGAACAGACGGTAGTCGGGAAGTTGCCGTGAGCAAAACCCTTGAGGTCGAACTGGTCTAGAGTGGCCTCTAGTTTTCTGTCTGAAGCTGCCTGTGACACTCTAAGGGATCGGTCCCTGTCGGTCTTTCAAGCTTGGTCTTCGTCCCAAAGATGACTTTCTTGAGCGGCTAGTTCCATGAGGGCTTTCCTTGCGAGAGCTAAGCAGTCTCCGTAGGTGCGCATCATCTGACTAGTGTCCAGAACTGTGATCACATTCAAATCGCCGAATGGCAGAAATACTTGGATTACGTTGACGAAGGAAGTCGGACTGGGACATTCCATGCGGCCTTCCTTGATCTCGATTACCAAGAAATTTGCCCATATCTGCTTGATTGACCCCAGGGGTGTTGAATTCTGCAATGTTGACAGTCTCGTGATCTCGCTCGATCGCCAAGTCTATCAGAGCTAGCAGTCGACAGGCAGTATGTCTGAATCCGGGGCCGTGACGGCTGGGAGCAGAATCGAACTGGAGCATGTTGATGCTGAGGTGGTCATTTCCTATGTCGGAAGCTGACTCTGCCTTGAGGGGAAGACTTTCACAGATGTTTTCGGGGTGGCTGTCGGAAGCGCTCCCGAGATTGATCTGACTCGTAGGAGGGTGAGGAGCTGGGCCTCCTTCGCTGTTGCCCTTGGCCTTGGCGGCGCTTGAGGGTATAAGCTTGACTGACGGCACGGGCCGGTTGCCACTGGGGCTAGTACTCGGAAGTAGTGATGAGCTCTGAGCTCGCTTGGCCAGGGCCTCGTTTACCATGAGCAGGCAGTCATCGAGGGTGACTTTGGCGTTGCAGAATCTGTCGATAAGGACTGGATCCTTGGCTTCATCAGGATATCTGGAATTGATGATGTTGACGAAGTCGTCGTCAGCCACTCTGTCAGAGGGATTCTTTGTCGTGTGAACCAGTTGCTTCCAATTGTCGGATAGCCGCCTGTATTGGACGTTGAGCTTGACAATCTCCATGGTATTGGAACCTTGGTCGTAGGTGACCTGATCGGAAGGAGTTCCATCCTCAAAACTGAGCATGTGAATGCAGAGGTGCGCCGCGGAGTGCCACGTCCTCGACTTCGGAGAGTCCTGATTCGTCGTCATCTGACGGCTCAACCGAAACGTAGGGACGTATTGCGTCCGGTTGCGTTGCTGGAGCAGCTAGGAAAACATCATGCTCTTCATTGGAGAAGAGGGGTGCAGCGGGTCGTTCCTCGTGGAGGACATCCCATACGACTTTCATGCATTCAAAACGAGAATGGCGGTACTTGTTGACCTTTATCACAAAGATCTCTTCGCCTGGCGGGGCCAGAGAGTTGGTTTGGAGAATGCTGACGAATCTCCGATTGGAGACTGGGGGTTTATGTGCCCGCATCATGGCGATGTTCAGCGTTTCATTCCAATCTGCCTCCAAGTGTTGGAAATGACAGTTGAACCTGATGTATCGGGCGCCGAGTGCACTGCTGCTCGAGTACGTTTACATAGTTAGCATCTCCGGACTCTGAGGGATTCTGATGAGATTTGCCCCGATAGTCCCTTGGTTGATTCGAAGGAGGTAACCCCGGTGCCTGAGTGCGGACACGCTTGGCTACTGTCTCTGCTTCGTTTCCTATGAGGAAACTATCCCCTCGGATGACTTCGAGATCTCCCTGCCGGTTAATGAACTTAACACATTGATGGAGAGTGGAAGCTATGGCTTTCATGTGGTGTAGCCAAGGGCGTCCCAAAAGAGCTGTGAACTCGGATGGAATGTCCATCACGTGGAATTTTGCAGGCACCATTTGGGTTTCGAACCAGAGTTCCAGAGTCACCGTCCCCAGGATGGGACGAGACGAGCTGTCATAGGCCTTGATAGTCCGAGCTGACGGAATCAGGTGGCTTTCGTTGATACGGAGGGCTCGCATCATGTTGAGAGGGAGAACATTAACGGCTTACCCGTTGTCTACCAATACTTCGGGGAGTGATATGGTGTTGAGCTTGAGAGTGATGTACAGAGCTTCGTTGTGCCCCGAGGCATCTCTCGGTAAGTCTTCGTCACAGAACGTGATCATACTGCCGTACAGTCGGGAATCGTAGATCTGGTCTCTATCCGGAGAAGGAGAGTCATCAAGCCATCCGTTTCCTGTCTTCCTCTTGCGAGGTAAAGCCTTTCCTGGAGCCTCGGGATTATGTTGAAATTTGTTTGTGGCGGTTGCCGCCCTTGGTTAGCACGTTGATCGAGTGCGAGTGCCAAGCTGACTTTGATCTTCCTTTACCGGTTCGAGCTCGGAAGCTGGACAAATTGAATCTTGGCTGATCCCGCGGAGGGTTAGGCTTGGCGCGATAATATTACCAAGATCCGAGGTATTCCGGTGTCCTGGGGTCGAGTTACGGTTTCGGCGGGACTTTTCGGCTTTCCCACTGTTTGCTCTAAAGGCTGCGTGGCACGGAGGCAAGGAGGGTAGGCTGGAGCACGGTACGTAGTAGTCGAACCTCCCGGAAGGTTCTCCGAGTGTACCTACTGCTGGTGTCCCCGGCTTCGTATCTTTCTCTCGATTCTTTGTTGAGAGGATTTCTTCTTTTGTTTTCTCGGAGGATTGCTCCGGACCGTTTCTCGGGACTCGTACTCCCGAGCAGCGGAGCGATCGCAAACATCGTAGGCGATGTGGACATTAGAGGAGGATCCAGTGAAAGAGGCGGAGAAAATGGTTACTGTGGCAATCTTCTTGGGCACCCACTCAATGGAATTCACTTGTTATTGTTCGGAAAAGGATTTCCGATTGTATTGGGCCCACGGGGCGCTCCAACTTGCCTTCTTCTATCAAGTTACGGATTTCGTATCGTAACCCCAAACAGTTGTCAGTGGTATGGCCGTGATACTGATGGAAGGCGCAGTATTTGCTCTTGTTCACATTGGCTACGGGATTTTTGGGTTTGTAATTGGCAACGGGTTTAAGGAGACCCTCCTTGATTAACCCTTCAAGCATCTTGCTCAGTGGCATGTCCAACTTGTCGAAGTGTACGGCGTGCCGCTTCGAGTAGAATTGTTGCTTTGTGGGGCCCGGGTTTGTTGCCCGATTGTTGTCCACGATGGATGTAGTTGACAGACGTATCTTTCCCTTTGCCTTGGGGCCGGTGCGGGATTGAATGCAAGCTGGCAGCGGTATACGTATGGCGTGTAGTAGCCAAATTTTCCTTGAGATCCTTCTCGAACTGTGAGCCGGCATTGACCATGGCCCGGAGATCTGGGAAGAAATGATGACTGATGAGAGTTCTGATGGACGGTCTTAAGCAGGACTTGAAGATCCGCATCTGTTCATCTTTGGAGAGTGGTTCCATGATCTCGGAGAGTTTCCAGCTCCACCTCTTGTAGAATTCCCCAACACTTTCATCCGCTTTCTGAGTAGTGGTGATTAAGTCCTCACGACTTGTTTCCCACTCTAAGTTGATCGGTACCGTTCCAGGAAGATGTTACTGATCTGATCCCAGGTGTGGCGATCCGCAGGCTTGACCCTCAGAAACCATCGTAACGCTGAGCTTTTGAGCGTATGCTGGAAGTGGTCGGCCATTTGCTGGAGGGTTGCTCCTTTTGCTCTCATGCCGAGAACGTAGGTATCGATGTGCGTTTGAGGACATTCGGTTTCGTCGAATCGGTCCATCTCCGGCATTCTGAACTTGGCAGGGAGAGGCGTGACCATTCCCGGATCTGTGGATTTGAGCGTTTCCTGCTTTGAGCTGCTCATGGTGGCTTTCAGGTCTTTCATCTGCTCGACCATCCAGGCTGAGGTTGGGTCCAGTTGTGGACTTTAAGGCTCGGCGCCGGGTGCTACCACGTGAGCGGTAGTGATTGGAGGTGGAAGGCTTGATATATGTGGATATATGGGAGCCTTTTATGAACTGTAACGGTGTTTATCCCCGGTGTTTAGGGATTCGTGTATAGGCAACGGGACGAACTCGGGAGGGTATTGCGGAATATTGGCATCCTGAGATGGTCCAGCGGTGCGCTGGTGATATTGAGTGATAGGAGTAGCACTGGGCTGGCCAAAAATGACAGAGTTGCCCTGAGAGGTGGCAACATGGAGCCTAGGTCGGCGGTTTCCTTGATTCGAAGGCATCTCGTATGTTGGCGGGGGAGGAACCTGGTTAAAGGTTTGGTGAACTGGTTTCGGGGAATCGTCATCCTCGACCAGGACAAAAGTACCGTCCGGCGGGGATAGCTGCTATACCTCGCTCATTCGGAAGTTGTACCACGAAATTCTGCGATCTTCTTTTCGCCTCTTGTGAACCTCACAAGCCCGGATGGCTTCTTCCAATGTCATATACATTACCGGTGGCGGGGTCCTTCCCCGTCACGATTTCTCGGTGAGCTAGACATGTAGGAAATTCTGGCTGAGGGAACTGAGGGAACCGAAGAACTGTCTGACGCTGCCGTTACAGTGATTCTGGCAAGGCGCTGACCCGGAAATCTGAACCACTTTCTGCTCGCTGCAGTGAACGAAAGGAAGGGTTTAGGCTTCGGAAAGGGGTATTTGGCTCAAGGTTTTCGGGCTTGTGCAATGTGCAGTTACCGATTAATGTTTACTTAAAGCGGGTTTTCTTAGAGTCCTAATCGGTTGGAAAAGAGTGAGTCTTCTTTTTCGCAACTAATCCTAGAGCTCTAATCTGTGGATCTCGTCACTACGCTTATAAGCCCCTCGTTTCCATTGTAGATCATCTTTCTCAGGACGGACTATCCCGAGCGAGGTCTGATAAGGCAAGCGAGTTGCACCGACAAAGGAAAAAATGAACTTAAGGCTAGCTGATCACGCAAACTTTCAACGTGTGTGACGTACGGGCCACAGTCAAAGTCAACGTCCTTAAGTTAAGGCGGGGATCGTGCCAAAATTTTGGCATGACCTCTCCTGACACGCTTGTGCGAGAGACCTTAGCTTTTTAGCGTTGGCCAAGTTGTGGATGGCACGATACATACGGCAAGGTTTGGTGACACGGCGACACATTGAACCTTCGGGTATATTTTTCGGCAGAGCTCCGCGTCAAAGTCAAGGCTGAAAAGCTCAAGACCTCGGGTCGGGAACGACCTTCGGTCTCAAACTCTCGAGCTTGACTCGGAGTGGGGCCCGGCGTAAAAAACATACACTTAGGTTTTATGACACGAGCTAAGCCAAAAACCAACCGGGGTCTTGGACAAAGTGTGACACAAAGAGTGCATGGCTTACACGGGCTAGGATGGGATGTTTGGGACGACCCCGTGCGCCCCCGAAAGGTGTCTGGCAGACCAATCGGGGTGCAACTGATAAGGCCATCCCGGGTTAGGGGTTGTAGTGTGCAGTGTTTCGAGGCAGCAAGTGCACGTGAAGTGCGGTGTTCCGAGGCAGCAAGTGCGCGTAGTGTGCGGTCACTAAAATTCTTTTTCTGAGTAAAACAGAGATTTTTTTCAGAATGTGTCTTAAAGAATTCATGATGCACAGTTCAAAAGACAGCGATGAAAATCAAGCATGAATGGGGATACACAAACATGGTATGATTTTGAAAAGTTGACAATGTAATGCCTTTGAAACAAAAACCGTTCGAGGTTTAAAGTAACACACACACACGAAAATGAGGAAGGGTAAACGAAAGTTTGACCCACGGAAGGATTTTTAGAAAACAACGGTAGTTTTGAAAAAAGTATCTTTTCCCCAGCGGAGTCGCCAACTGAAATTACCTGGATTCACGCGAGCGAAAGCGGTTGTCTTTCCCGGAGGGTTGGTGTCTGAGACCTCGCTTCATGGGAAGGAAAATGAGGAGTCGCCACGCGGTTTTTGTATTTTGAGCCCAAACGTTGACAAACGGCTATTGAAAATGGTGTTGTTTTTATTGGTAGCAAAAACTTAGGAAAAAGCTTTGAGTACCAGAGATTGTTAGGTTCGGAGGTCACGTTACGTTTCGGGTAGAGTATTACGAGATCGCCCGAAACGCCTCGCATGACGAGTCTTTCTACCTTTCTCGAAAACGTGTGTGTGTGTGTGTGTGTGTGTGTGTTTTGAAATGGGGGCTTAAATGACAAGCTTAATCTTGGTTTGAATGTCAAACGTTGATTAGGTGACTTTGTTTGAAAAGACGAGCGTTTGAATGACAAACGTCGGTTTGAGACGGAAATGAGCGTTTGCGTGGCAAACGTCGATTTTGAGTTTGAAATGAGCGTTTGCGTGGCAAACGTCGATTTTGAACCGTGCGAGTCATTGTTAACGATTTTTACGGGAAAAATGCGTATTAAATGATTTTGAGTGTCAAATGGCGGCTTTTAGTTTGAAAGATGAGCGTTTGAATGACAAACGTCATTTTGCGCATTTTGAAAGAGAGTTCAACGGACGAACTCCGGTTTTGAACCGGGCATTACATTGTAAACGATTTTTACGGGAAAAATGCGTATTAAATGATATGCGATCAACGAACGGGTTGCGAATCGGACTTTGAAAAGTAAATACTATCACGATCCAAACGGGCCGGACTTGTAAATGACAGTATTTAAAGCAGTGTCAACGGAATCAAACGATCCGAAATCGTAAATGACGATCGACGAGGCCAATCGGCTCGGAATTGTAAATGACGATCAACGAGGCCAAACGGCTCGGAAATGTAAATGACAGATCAACGAGGCCAAACGGCTCGGAATTGTAAATGACAGAAAGTAAACGGAACGGGGTCGAAACGCCGTTTTAACCCGTGATTACTTCTCTTACGGGAAGAGAAGAGGATCGAGGGGCTAAAACGTATCGGACCCCGTTAGACGGAGGCGTCTACATTTCAGTAACGTTGTTCGAAATGGTTATAGCGACTGGCGCGTTAACCGAGACGAAACGAGAGATTTAGAGAGAGGGAGTTATACCTATGGCTAGGGTCGACTCCTTTGGCTTGGAAGGTGTGTACGGGACACGGAAAGTAGTTCGAAAGGTTGTTTCGAAGTGGTAAGGGGCGTATTTGATCAAAATACGAGGGTTTCACGCGAATCGAGACTGAACGGGAGCTCGGAAGGGGTGTAAACCAGTTTGGGCCGTGGGGTATGTGAATTTTTGGAGTAAATTCTTCCTCCTTTTTGGCTTTGACAGCCATTTCTATTTATAGGTGAAAATGCAGTAGGAGTCCGGACGGACTTGGCCTGAATCTAGGGGGTTTTGTGTTATTTTGAGAATTTGAAGGACTTGCTGGCAATTTCAGAAAATGTGCACAGTGAGTCCGGCCGGACTTGGCTTGCAAATCAGGGGTATTTTGGTCTTTTGGCCTTGATTTGTGATTGAAGAGTGACTAGAGGGAGGTGGCATGGCTGCCACGTGCCCTATGAGTCACCAGCCATGTGGGAGTTCGTTCCCCGGTCCCGGTTTTGTCCGTTTTTTAAAATAACAGTCCGGAAAATGTCCGAAATGCCCCTAGAAAGTGCCGAAAAGTGCATTTTTCCGGGAAAGACGTACTTTTACGTGTGATGACACGTTTTAAGTACGGTTCGACGTCGGGATGCACGGGGCAGTCCCGGGACGTCTCGTTGGCACGGCAACGGGGAGTTTAACGAGTTCCGGTTAACCTGGAGCGGGCCAGTTAACGGATTTCGGTTAATTTTCTGACGGATTTGGACGATCCGGATTTGGGTACTTACAACTATAGATTATTTAATCAGTTAATATGTGACAGCTAAGAACCAATCTTAGCAGCTAAAGCTTAACTGTCTGATCTTCTTTTAGTTAATCAAGTAAACAGGGGCTTTCAATTGGTATCAAAGCGGTTTTCCAAAAGACTTAAGTGTCTTCAAGTCTCACAACTTGGGAAAGATTCCCATTCTCCCACCATGCCTTAACCGAGAAGAAATAATGACTCTAAAAAGGTGTCTTATTCAAAAGAAATAATTCAAAGTTCAGGTTATGATGAAATAAATGCCATGACATGTCTAATGGCACATGAAGAAAATGAAGAATCAGACAATGAGGAAGATCTTGAAGCACCGACAGTTGCAGAAGAATTAAAAGAGATACACAATTTCAACTCTTTAAATATTGAAGGTTTTAAACAATTAGTTTGCACCCTTTTAATTCAACTCAAGAAACAAAAAACTTGCTTTGCTTTATTGATCAATGAAAACCTATCCTAAACCAAAACCATTGAAAATTTCATAAAAGCCAATACTGATCTTGAGAAAGCCAATCAAGGAGTGAACTTAAACCACCTTAAAATTCTTGTGTCTTCTGGTATCTATCATACACAAACACACACACACACATCTTCACACTTACACCAAACACCTTGTCTTTACATTATTTCACTTTATTTATTCCGCTGCACATTATACTTTTACTAGTAAAAGCCCGTGTCCAAGGACACGTGCTTTATTTTATTTATTTTTTTAATTTAAAAAAAATTAATTTAAAAAAAAATTAAAGGGAAAAATGGGAAAGGGACAACTTAGTGAGGGCAAAATGGGAAATTTGGCATTTGGTACTGCTCATAGTACTGTAAAAAGTACCGTTCCCATTTTTACTATAGATTACACTACTAGAAACAACTCTATTTCCGACGGAATTTTACCGACGGACGTTGTCCGTCGGTAATACCGACGGACATAAAAGGGTTACCGACAGAAAAATAATTTTCATTTGCCAGGTTTTTTTTTAAATTTTCATTTTGGTCCGTCGGTAACGCTATTATTTCCGTCGGTAAAAACTGCAGTCGGCAATACCGACGGACTCCGTCCGTCGGTAATAATACGTATATATACAACCCCTACGCCTTCTCCGGTCATTTAGGTCTAAATTAAAATCAAGAACACGCACCAAGCAGCGCCTTTGCCCCCGTTCTCCGGTCATTCCGTCGTCGTCTCTCACCGGTGAGGTTAGTAATTCTCTCTCTCCCTCGTTTTCTCTATCTCTCTCTCTCTCATTAAATCCTTAAAAATCACTTCCAGCGCCGTTGATTCGCCGTCGCCGTTGCCGTTGCCCTTCCAGCTCCGTTGCCGTCGCCGTCCGCCCTCCCTCCGTTCAACTTCCGCCGTTTAAAATCACTCACGGTAAAATTCCTCTGGGCAACTGATTTTTTTTTGTTTGCTACTTGAAGTGAGTATTTGACAATCCCATTTGGAATTAAAATGCAAGCAATGTGGGTCTGTGATTTTGAAGATTTTTTGTTTTGGGTTTTTATTTTTTGATCATTATTAGTTATGTTTTTACTTGATTTTTAAGCTTATGTTGTCATTTTGATTGCGATTTGCATCAAATTGACTTAATTTAGACTGGATTAAAAGGGGTTTACTTCAATTTTGAGCTGGGATTAAGGGATTTTGTATTGATGTTTAATGTAGTTTCTCTACTGAAATCTTGAATGTGATAGTTTTTGCCTACTGAGACTTGCTGATTTTGTGGGTGAGTTTTGTTTAGCTGTTAAAATCTTTCCTTTTGTGAAGGATAACTCGTAGCTCGGTCTATAATTTGTCTTTACTTTCTTTTTATGTTTGGCTTCGTGTTTTCTATGGATAATTTGTTCTTAATTAGCATCACAGATCTCCCCCTTAATGATACCCCCTCTGTCCCAAAATGAATGTCCAAAAAAGTTCCAAATTTACTCTTGGAGAGCAAATTTTAAAAGGTTTTGGATATTCATATTGGGACGGTGGGGTATTAATTAGAGAATCAGATGTAGTTTTAGCATGTGCATTTTGATGAATGGAATAAGTATATTTGTCTATAAGCATGTGTTTTTGTGCATTTATGGATTTAATTTCACTCGACTTTTCAAAGTGACAAGTTTATATTATTTTGGCATTCCACTCATTCCATTTCCTTTTACCCTTTTTTTAAAACATTGTCCATAACATGCTTTTACCCTTTTTTTAAACATTTTTTATTTACTTAAACATAATAGCAAGATTTTCGGGATTCCAACACTCGATTTCTCTCTCTCACTTTCTCTCTCTCTCATTTGTCACAGCCATTCGCCGTCGTTGCCGCCGTTTGCCGCCGTTGCCGCCGATTCTTTCCTAATTTCTGGTAAGGATTTCTCCTTTCTATTTCTCAAACACCATCACAAGATTTCTCAAAGGACTTCAGATAGCATATTAATTTAGGCTCAGTTTTATGTTTGATTGTAATATAGATAATAGAATATGTGCTTATTGTTATGAGCTATTTGGTCTGTTTGTCTCCTCTGTGCAAACTGTAACCATTGTTTATCCAGACAAGGATTTGTGATTGTTTTTATAAATGTTTATATGCTTCATGTACATCTTTGTTCTTAATTTGTATTAGATGGCTTGTGTAAAGTCAAAGGGGGAGTGAGGGGGTGAATGTCTAAAATTAATAAACAAAAAATAATAAAAAAAAAACAAAATTAAAAAAAAAATAAGTAAAAAAAATGAAATAAAAAATAAATAAAACAAATAAAAAATAAAAAAAAAAAAACAAAATAAATAAATAAATAAAATAAATAATAATAAAATAATAATAATAATAATAATAAATAATAATAATAATAAAAAAAATATAATAATAATAAATAAAAAAAAAACAAAATAAATAAATAAATAAAATAAATAAATAAATAAAATAAATAATAATAAAATAATAATAATAATAATAAATAATAATAATAATAATAATAATAATAATAATAATAATAATAATAATAATAATAATAATAATAATAATAATAATAATAATAATAATAATAAATATAATATTAAAAAATAAAATAAAAAATAAAAAATAAAAAATAAAGATAAAGATAAAAATAAAAATATACATATACATATATGTATATATATAAATAAGATGAGAGCCTTTCTCACTCATTGCTATCAAAATCCGTCCATCTTTGATTAAAAAAGATAGAGCAAATAAGTTCTCCACTGTTTGAGCAAAGGATTTTCTGTTTAATAAGAGTTTTTCCAGTTTCACTGTCCTCTTCTCTCTAAGGATCTTAAACATCACATCCATGTTCTTGTCAGTGTCTGTTTTCTCTTACTAGTGGTATACGGTCACAAGTAAAAACAAGGTAACAGTATAACACCAGTGAAGAGAAAACAGAACTTTCCTCCAATTTTTTCAATCTCCACCTTCCATTTACCCAAGATCCTGATTGCAGAATCTTTCTCATGAGCTTGAAAGCTGGCAGTGTTGCCCTCAATCTCATGGTTGCTTTGCATGTTTTGCGAACCAACCATGAGATTGAGAGCAACACCGCCAGCTTTCATGCTCATGAGGAAGATTCTGCAATCAGGATCTTTGGTAAATGGAAGGTGGAGATTGAAGAGTAGAACAGTATACCACCAGTGAAGAGTATACCACCAGTGAAGAGTAGAACAGGCACTGTCAAGAACATGGCTGTGATGTTTGAGATCCTTAGAGAGGAGGACAGTGAAACTGAAAAAACCTATATTAAACAGAAAATCCTTTGCTCAAACAGTCGAGAACTTGTTTGCTCTGTCTTTCTTGGTCTAAGCTGAGATAGGGTTTTGATAGTTGTGGATGATAACGACTCTCATCTTGTTTATTGATCAAAATTATGCATGTTATGGTAATGATTAAAAATAAAAATTATTCACGATTATATGATTTGTAAATATCATTATTGTCTATTAAAATTGCTTGATTTTCGATTATAAAGCACGTAGACAAAGTGATATTTGAAAATTCTGAAAATTCTGATGTTCCAGAAGCCGGTGTGAATTAGGGTTAGGGTTTTATATCAATAAACCTAAATGAAGTGTCTTTTTATTTGTATATATATTGATATATTGTTTTTATTTGTATATATAATATACTAGTTTAGATATGTCGGGTCGAGGTGGCAATCGTTCAAAGAGAGGAAAGGTTGCGGGTTTTGTCCATCGTCTTGTTTCTCCAAGGACTGGAGGGAGGGGCTCTACGTCTGGTTCAGCACGTAGTGATGATGATTTGAGCAGTCAAGGTAATGTAAGCTCTAGTGTTCCAGTTAGTGAACCATCCGGACGGGTTAACTTGGACGCAATTATTAATGAGGATGGAAAAATGGAAATATCTATCTCTCCCAGTGGCCAGTGAGTATTATTTAATTGTAAATGTCATATATATAATGTTTACATTTTATTATTGTCTTTTTATTTGTATATATATTGATATATTGTTTTTCAATTAATATCTTATAGGTTTATACATGGTGGTTGTCAAGATCCCGCTAGATGGTTTGGGGATTTATTCAGCGGGTATAATTTTGAGGAATTTTATCCCACCCCGAAGTCAATATCAAAAGAGGTGTACGTTATCTGGTATTGCCAGTTTCGGGTAAAATTACTTAATTCTCTTTCCTTTTTAAACTTTGTAGACTATTCCCTTGTTTATTTAACTACTTTTACTATTTTTGTAGCACATATATTCATGCCCTAGGTTTACCGACGTTCAAATCGAGGCGGCTTTCAAGAAATTGGTTGCTAAGCGGTACGCTGGGAAAGTGTACGACATGAAAAGAAAGTGGCTAAATGATGGTTTGCCTCCAGCTAATTTCTCCACTAGTGCGTGGGAGCAGTGGGAAGCCTATTGGAACAGTGAGAAATTTCAAAAAAGTTCAGAAATTGCAAAGAAGAATAGGAGCTCACAAGAGGGGCGGGGGAGTGTGCACACTGGAGGATCAATTAACTTCAGCGAGACTTGGTCCAGAATGGTAAACTTACTTCATTTATTATCCGTTTGTAAATTAAGCAATACTCTATTTGATTCATATATTGTTATTATTTGATAGGCTTTTTAAAGTTTTAATTTTTTTATATGTTAAGCGTAAGAAACACGGAGATGATGAGGCTGATGCTGCTGCTGTGTTTCTGGTTACACATACTGCGGAGGCTGCTGATGGCTCAGGGCCACAATGGGTCAACCCTTATTACCAGACCCTTTATGTAAGTGTTAATAGTATTTTCTATTAGTAAATAATAAATTATTTAGTTAAAGAAATATTATTTTCTACCATAGTGTATAATGTATTTTTTTTCAGGAAGAGTATGATAGGCGGGCTCGTGAGGAGGCTATTGAAGAAGGAAGTTTGGCTCCTGAGAGCACCGAGCGGCCCGCCTTTCGTGAAAAGCTTTGGGCGGCCATTGTCCTCCGAGACAAGCAACCAAAGGGAGACCGCTTGCCTGGATTCGGAGGACACGGTGCAGAGTATTTTAACATGCCATTCCGCAGCCCTACTACGCAATACTTTTCATCTTCTTCCTCCGGCGGCAGTCATTATGTGGATCAAGAAGCGTTTGATGATCGGGTCAACAGAGAGGTTGAGAGGCGAGTGGAGTTGATCCAGAGCCAGGTGCAGGCCCAGGTGGAGGCCCAGGTGGAGGCCCAGGTGCAGACCCAGATGCAGACCCAGGTAGAGGCCCAGGTGCAGAATATATTGGAGCAACAGCTTGAGCAGCGCATGCAACAATACTTGGCTACCATGAATTTGCAATCACAGCCACAGCCACAGGCACGTAATAGCGGTAACGCTTCTGATGAGTCAGTCGGTCAATACCTTAGGCGAAGTGGCGGTGGTAGTGGCGGTGGTAGCGGTAGCGGCAGCGCTCGTGGTTGGGGTCGTGGTTGATTGACATTCATTTTATTTGGCTGGCATGTAATGTAAACAAATATATTTTGTTTCTCTTTCCCTTTCCCTTCCCTTTTCCCCAAGCGAAACAATTTCCTTTTCCCCTTTTCCCCTTTCCCTTTCCCCTTTTCCCCTTTTCCCCTTTCCCCTTTCCCCTTTTCCCTTTTCCCCTTTCCCCTTTCCCCTTTCCCCTTTTGCTTTAGGTTGTTTGATACAGTTTCACTTTATTTGATGTTCAAACAAAACATTTTCCCTTCCCCTTTTCCCTTTCCCTTTCCCATTACCCCTTATCCCTTTCCCATTACCCCTTTTCCCTTTGTTTGTAGGTTGTTTGTGTTTCTTTTATGTTGGAATTTGTTTAAAACAGGTTTGACAGGTTTACAGGTGGTTTAATAATAAAATAGATTTTTTTTTAAAATCTGGTCAAATTACCGACGGATATTTCCGTCGGTAAATAATTAAAAACACAAAAAATAAAATTAATTACCGACGGATATTTCCGCCGGCAAAGTTAAAGCTTACCGACGGATATATCCGCCGGAAATGTTTCAAATTGCCGTCGGACATATCCGCCGGTAAATATTAATTTTTTCGACGGATTTAACCGTCGGTAAGTGTTTTTAATATTTTATTATTTTAATATTTACCGACGGAAATGTCCGTCGGTAACCTCCGGCAATGGCTCCGGCAAACCGGCCGGCGTACCTGCTTTCCGACGGACAATTTCCGGCGGAATTTTCTGTTTTCCGACGGACTATCCGCCGGTATCACCGACGGAAATGGTCCGTCGGTATTACCAACGAATTATTTCCGACGGAATCCGACGGACTATTTCCGTCGGTAATGTCCATTTACCGACGGATATGGAGAATTACCGACGGAAATGTCCGTCGGTAAGAGGCCTGATTCTAGTAGTGTTATTTAATCAGTTAATATGTGACAGCTAAGAACCAATCTTAGCTTCTAAAGCTTAACTGCATGATCTTCTTTTAGTTAATCAAGTAAACAGGGGCTTTCAATTGGTATCAAAGCGGTTTTCCAAAAGACTTAAGTGTCTTCAAGTCTCACAACTTGGGAAAGATTCCCATTCTCCCACCATGCCTCAACCGAGAAGAAATAATGACTCTAAAAAGGTGTCTTATTCAAAAGAAATAATTCAAAGTTCAGGTTATGATGAAATAAATGCCATGACATGTCTAATGGCATATGAAGAAAATGAAGAATCAGACAATGAGGAAGATCTTGAAGCACCGACAGTTTCAGAAGAATTAAAAGAGATACACAATTTAACCTCTTTAAATATTGAAGGTTTTAAACAATTAGTTTGCACTCTTTTAATTCAACTCAAGAAACAAAAAACTAGCACTACTAGAAATAGCCCTATTACCGACGGAATTTTACCGACGGACAACATCCGTCGGTAATACCGACGGACATAAAAGGTTTACCGACGGAAAAATAATTTTCATTTGCCGGGGTTTTTTTTTAAATTTTCATTTTGGTCCGTCGGTAACTCTATTATTTCCGTCGGTAAAAGCTGCAGTCGGCAATACCGACGGACTCCGTCCGTCGGTAATAATACGTATAAATATATACCCACGCCTTCTCCGGTCATTTAGGTCTAAATTAAAATCACTTCCTCCAGCGCCGTTGCCCCCGTTCGTTCAACGCCATCATTCCCGTCGTCGTCTCTCACCGGTGAGTCTCTCACCCTCGTTTTCTCTATCTCTCTCTCTCTCTCATTAATTCCTTAAAAATCACTTCCAGCGCCGTTGATTCGCCTTTGATTCGCCGTCGCCGTTGCCGTTGCCCTTCCAGCGCCGTTGCCGTCGCCGTCCTCCCTCCCTCCGTTCAACTTCCGCCGTTTAAAATCACTCCCGGTATTTATGATATTCCATCTCTCCGTTCAACTTGCCGTCCGCCCTCCCTACCTTTTTAATTTTGAAATTAAATCTTGTACATTGAATCTTTATGATATTCCATCTCCACTATATTTTTCTGTTTTTTTTTTTATAACGTAAAAAAAATATACTGTGCGTTTGGCGTTTGAATGGGGCTATATATGGATTTTGAATTGTTAAATTTGAGTTTGATTTGGGATAATATACTGTGCGTTTGAATGGGGCTATATATTGAGTTTCCAATATTGTTCCAGTTAGTATTTACCATAGCCGCGCATGATTCACTTCAAAAAATTTACATTGGTTATGCCTAGGGAGTACGAAAAAAGCTTAAAAGGCCGGGGATGAGACTAGTAGTTTTTTGCCAAAAATTAAAGCCCCAACACAAACTACGTGACCTGCATTCTGCAACCTCTTTCTCTCTTATGAATCTGCTACCTGAACAAAAAAGCGAGAGAAAAACCCCTTCAATCACAGATTCACTCCTCTTTGTTCAACGATTTTGTTCCTTAGAGGTAAACGCTTTACCGTCATCTTCAATCCATCTGAAACCCTAATAAAACTAACTAATTCGTGTTTTTCCCAACTTCAATCTATCTAAAACCCTAATAAATTCAACTCCAAAATTTGTGTTTTTGCTAATTACTGTATTCTTCTATTACATTCATTGCACCAAATTTAGGGATTCGAGAGCCAGGTGTTCGTTTTCTCTCTTTGTATGCATGTATAATGTATAATTGTATGCTTCAGTTTGGCTTTCTGTTTCCAGTAACGTTGTTTGGACTTTTAATGATGATTTTGAATGTATGCTGGCAACTAGGGTCTATTTTTGATGATGCTATTGAAGTAGGTTTCCATTAGGTGATAGTTTGGAGCATAATTTGAACTTCTTTAGTCTCAATTGAAGAGTTACACTTTGACCTCATTGGTAAATTTGATTATCTTTTGATTTGAGCTATGACTAGGGTTTAATTTTAATTTTCAAAAAACATTAATTTGATTTTCCTTCTATAAAGTATAAAACATGTGAGGTCTAGTGCTTAAGTGTAGTTTCTAAAATTCTTTAGTTCTTTTATCAACTCAATCATTGTTTGTCCAAAAACGAGTGACAAGCTGTCAATTTTTTTTTATAACGTAAAAAAAACATGTGAGCTATGACTAGGGTTTAATTTTAATTTTTTTTAGAACTTTCACTGATATTTGACCATTTTCACTGCATAAACCATTAGAGAGGAAGAAGTTAGTAGAAGTTATTCTTTTATCAATTTCAAAATATTGGCACATTCTCACCAACAGAAATAATCTACTTTAGCTCTGTTTATCTTGAAAAACGTTGATTGAAATCATAATACATACAGAATAATGCAAACTTGATTACTGTTCAAGACTCCAGTAGGATCAGTTGTCCCCATCAAGTAGAAGCTTTCACTGATTGGAAGCTTTCCTCCTACGAGCCCCTTTGTTTCTTCACAAGAAAGAGTTGATAAACGATTCTGAAGAATTGGTTCATTTAGCGGCATTCCAGCTAAAATCATTTTGGCGGAAGTAAAGTAATCATCTATATCTCCAAAATTTAGGGAAACTGCAGAAAAAACACATCTAGTTAAAGCTACTTGGTAATAAAATATTCATTTTTGAGAAGTAAAAGTGGATTTATGTTTCATTTTCTATTTGAGTGGAATCAGATGTAGTTTTAGCATGTGCATTTTGATGTATGGAATAAGTATATTTGTCTATAAACATGTGTTTTTGTGCATTTATGGATTTAATTTCACTCGACTTTTCAAAGTGACAAGTTTATATTATTTTGGCATTCCACTCATTCCATTTCCTTTTGGATTAAAGTTCTACACATAACATGCTTTTACCCTTTTTTTTAAGCATGCGTTCTCCATTATATTTATCTCTCTCACTTTCTCTCTCTCTCTCATTTGTCACAGCCATTCGCCGCGTTGCCGCCGATTCTTTCCTAATTTCTGGTAAGGATTTCTCCTTTCTATTTCTCAAACACCATCACAAGATTTCTCAAAGGACTTCAGATAGCATATTAATTTAGGCTCAGTTTTATGTTTGATTGTTTTTATAAATATTTATATGCTTCATGTTATGTATAGTCAAAGGGGGAGTGAGGGGGGTGAATGTCTAAAATTAATAAATAAAAAATAAAAAAATAAAAAAAAATAAGTAAAAAAAAATGAAATAAAAAATAAATAAAAAAAATAAAAAAAAACAAAATAAATAAATAAAATAAATAAATAATAATAAAATAATAATAATAATAATAAATAATAATAATAAAAAAATATATAATAATAATAAAAAAAATAAAATAAAAAATAAAAATAAATAAAACAAAATAAATAAATAAATAAAATAAATAATAATAAAATAATAATAATAATAATAATAATAATAATAAATAATAATAATAATAATAATTGTTAGGACCTAACTTTGATCAATGTCTCAGTTAGTTGGTTTTGATAAAGGAATATATATATAGAACAGGGTTTATATCAAAAGAGGAAATCTGTTATATTCATCTTTCAGTTTATCTGACAGCTATGAGTATGACAGTTATGATTCTATATACATTGGTTACATTCAATCAATAAACATGAATCATATTCCCTATCTTAACTATCAAGATCATCAAGTGCATCTCAGTCCTTTTTAGAGAACATCTCTGATAGCTAAGCCTTGTATAATCTGACAGCTATGACTTCATTCCTCTGATAGCCATCACTTTGTCTCAATCTCTGCTACCACAATCTTAACCAAAGTGGAACCTGGATCTTCACAGCTGTCAAGTTCACCAATGAAGACCACTGAAGACCTTCTGGAAGCTCTCAGTTCAAGCCACAGCTCAAGCCAGCTCATGAAGACCTGCAAGTGGACAAGTGGGTCAAAGACCAGTCAAGGCTCATTAATGTAGCTGCAACAGTCATATTCCAACGGCTACATTGAAGGGTATAAATAGAGGAGTTCATCCTCTACACAAACTACTCCTGAAAAATACTCTTTTTCACAGTCCAAAACCTTTCCCTTACACCCACACACACCTCCTGTAATCCACACACACACTCACCAATCCCTACCCTTTAAACCCTGTTCCAAACCAAAACCCTCACCCCAAAACCTCTGCTTCCACTACTACATTTCTGACCTAATGTAACGCCAATTTTCGTTGCATTAGGGCCCAAAAACCGTTACATTAGGCCTAATGTAACGCCAAATGGCCGTTGCATTCTCTTGCGTTGCATTAGGTCTAATGCAACGACATAGTAAGCTAATGTAACGCCAGAGCTTTGGCGTTGCATCAGGTAAATACCTGATGCAACGCCAATTTTAAAACCATATGAACACCTAATGCAACGCCAAAAAGAACCTAATGCAACGCCAATTTAAAAAGTGGTTGAATACCTAATGTAACGCCAAAAATTAGATGAGTCCATAATTTCACAATTTTATTAATTTTTTAATTTTCTTTTTTAAATATATATATATATATATATATATATATATATATATATATATATATATATATATATAAATATATTTTAAAAAATATATATATATTTATTCTCAAATCAATCCCTTAACTTTTTTTTTTCTCAAATCAGTCCCTTAATGTTTTTTATTCTCAAATTAGTCCCTTCACTTTTTTTTATATTCAAAACAATTCTTGCATTTTTCATTTTTCAAAAGTAATACTTTGCTCCACCACCATCCACCACCGTCCACCACCGTCCACCACCATCCCACTTTGCAAACCGAGAGAGGGTAGTAATTCTGGAAAGAGAATTAGGTATTTCACCACTCAAATTATTCACAGACAAAATCAAGAATTCTAACTTGGAGAGCTCACCAAATCGTTCAGGAATCAACCCGGATAGCGAATTGGCACCAAAATCAATCAGTGTCAGATTTCCATAATCCCCAATTTCGTGAGGAATATCCCCATGAAAAGAATTGATGGAAAGCTGAAGCTCTTTCAACGCCATTGATCTTCCAAGGTTGGCGTGGATAGACGCATTAAATTGATTACGAGAAAAAATCCAACACCTCCAAAGAATCAAAAACTGGAAAATCAGGCAAAGAATGAGAGAGAAGAATGAGACGGCGAGACCTTGGAACTCGCCGGAGATGTCACTGGGAAATGGGGAGGCTGTTTGATTTTGTTTAAGGATAGGGAGAGAAATGAAGAGAGAATACAGGCGAGACCTTGGAACTCGCCGGAGATGTCACTGCTGCAGGCGGAGAAGTCACCGCTTGATTTTGTTTGATGGAGAGAAATGGAGAGAGAACTGGGAAATGGAGGTTGTTTGATTTTGTTTGAGTTAGAGAAATGGAGAGAGAACCGAGAAAGAGAGAGAAATGATGAAGTGGTTTTGTTTGAATTAGTATCAACCGTTGGATCGAATGTATTGAACGGTTAGATATTGTTTTATTCATGATCCGCGTGAAATTTTTGTATCCAATCAAAAAATTGCACAACACATATTTATATTTGTTTCACACTATACTATATGCTAACTAAAATATTTATGCCTAATATCAAGAATAATAATATTTATTATCAATATTTATTATTAATGAATTATTAATTATATAATTGATTAATTAATTAATATTAATATTAATTATATAAACAGTGTAATATTAATAATATTACTAATAATGATGTTATTGTTAATTATTCAATCATATAATTGAATATATTAATAATTATAATTATATAATTAATAATAATACTTAATAATAATATTAAAATAACTAGTAATAATACATAATATCAAAAATAATAATGATATTAATTAATAATAATACTCATTAATTTAATCATTTTAAATTTATTAATAATAATACTTAATAATAATATTAATAATAACTAGTAATAATACATAATATCAAAAAAGTAAATATTTTTATATTATATACTTAAGAAATAATTGAATATATTAATAATTATTATTATATAATTAATAATAATAATTTTATTAATTAATAATAATACTCATTAATTTAATAATTTAAACTTCTAAGAAATATTAATATACCTAAGTAATAATTGATAGAAATATTTAGTTAATTTCTAACTTATTTTATATAATTTTTTTTAAAAAAAAACTTCCTTACCAAAAAATGTCTAAAATATTTATCTCAATTCAAAAATAAATTTAAATAAAATAAGGGTATAGGGTATACCCTATAGGGTATAGGGTACAGGGTATAGGGTATAGGGTATAGGGTATAGGATATAGGGTATAGGGTATATGGTATAGGGTAAAGGGTATAGGGTATAGTGTATAGGGTATAGGGTATAGGGTATAAGGTATAGGATATAGGTTATAGGGTATAGTGTATAGGGCATAGGGTATAGGGTATAGGGTATAGTGTATAGGGTATAGTGTATAAGGTATAGGGTATATGGTATAGGGTATAGGGTATAGGATATAGGATATAGGTTATAGGGTATAGTGTAGGGTATAGGGTATAGGTTATAGGATTTTGGCGTTGCATTAGTAATTTAGGCGTTACATTAGGATTTTGGCGTTGCATTAGTAATTTAGGCGTTACATTAGGATTTTGGCGTTGCATTAGACTCGTTACATTAGCTCTGGCGTTGCATTAGATGCGTTACATTAGCTCTGGCGTTGCATTAGCCGTTACATTAGCTCTGGCGTTGCATTAGATGCGTTACATTAGCTCTGGCGTTGCATTAGATGCGTTACATTAGCTCTTGGCGTTACATTAGATGCGTTACATGCGTTACATTAGGTCAGAAATGTAGTAGTGTTCAACAACAAACACCCCTTAGTGTGTTAATTCACAAATTCCAAAATCCTAAGACTGTACTTTAGGTGTAGAATTAGTTTGTAAACACTCAAGACTGTACTTTGAGTGTATTAGTTGTTTTGTAAAATCTTGAGACTGTACTTCAAGTTGTAAAAACACTTAAGACTGTACTTTAAGTGTATCCCTAGTTGACTGTACTAATTAGGAAGAGGAAGTTCAAGGAACTTGCCTAAATCAATCATTTGTAATTTTTGTTGATTAAAGATTATAATAAAATTGATCTCACTTGTCAAGATTGACAGTGAGGGTGGATGTAGGAGGAGTGAACTCTGAACCACTTTAAATTCTCTGTGTTATTACATTTTTGCAATCACATTCACACACTTGCATTATTTCTTTGTGTTCTTTGTCCTATCATTATTTCAAGCTTCTCTTATTCCGCTGCACAATTCATCTATCATCTGACAGCTAAGCCAAACCATAGCTGTCTGATCATCTGCATATCAACAAAGGGCCTTTCAATAATAATAATAAATATAATAATAAAAAATGAAATAAAAATTAAAAAATAAAAATAAAAATATACATATATGTATATATATAAATAAGATGAGAGCCTTTCAATTGGTATCAGAGCTTGTCTTCACATTCAAAAGTCTAACAACTTGTGAAGGATTCTCTTCAAACCCACCATGCCTCAACCAAGGAGAAATAATGAGAAAGACATCCCACACATTGATGACTGTGGATCTTTTGAGATCTATGCTTCAAAAATAAAAACATACCTTGATGCAAACATTATATGGAATTGGTATGTTCTAGAGAATGAAGTGTCATACCCAACTCAAATCTGCACTGATGGAGGACCTAGTAAGATCAAATCCCCAGAAACATGGTCTGAAGCTGAAAAGCAATTGATAAGTGCAAACTTGAAAGTCAAGAACATTCTTCAAAAGAGTGTAAATGACTCATTAGCACAAGAAATTGCTAAGGAACCAAATGCCAGATCAGCATGGGCTCTCATTCAAACTAAGTTCACTAACCACTCCAGTGTCAGGACACAAAACTTGTATAACTTGCTTAGGCAATTAGACAACTTCAAGTTCTACCCTGGAGAAAAGGTGAGTGCTGCTCAACCAAGGTTTGAGAACCTTGTTAGATCTATTGCTGACCATGGAAAAACCTTTGAACAACAAGATCTCTGCCTCAAGATATATTCAAATCTTCCTCAAGAATATGAAAAGGTAGCATTTCCTATTAGAGAAGGATCTGAGTGGAGCACAATGACAGTTGAACAGTATTTTGGAAAGCTTGAAGCTTATGAATTGGAAGGTATGATAAAGATTCAACCAGTCCCTACCATTTCACACACTTTAGCTTTAACTGCTCAAGAAACTGTACACAAACCAATCACTCACCAAGACATTGAGACCATTGTCAACAATGCCCTTCAAAAGATAAACATCAGCTCCAAACCTGTCAGTAAACAGATCTCCCAAGAAGACATTCCAAGTCTCATTTCACTACCAGAAAAAGGTCATTTAGCGACGGAAATTTCCGCCGCTAAAATTAAATTTCCGTCGCTAAAATAAATCACCGACGGAATTTTTTCGTCGGTGGTCCGCCGCTACCAGCTCGTCGCAGTGCTCCGACGGGTCAATTTCCGCCGCTATTTTTTTCTTTTACCGACGGAATTTAATTCCGTCGGTGAATTAATGGTTTCAGCGACGGAAAATTCCGCTGCTATATTAATTTAATTTAATTAAATTTTCATTTCAGCGGCGGAAATTTCCGTCGCTGTAATAAAAATTAATTTAATTAAATTAATTTCAGTGGCGGAAATTTCCGTCATTGTAATAAAATTTAAATTTAAATTAAATTATTTCGTGCGGCGGAAATTACTGTCATTGAAATTATTTAATTTTAATTTAAATTTTATTACGGCGACGGAAGTTTCCGCCGTTGAAATCAAAAATTAAATAAAAATTAAATGATTATAGCGGCGGAAATTCCGTCAGCTGAAATTAATTTATTTAATTAATTTTTATTTCGGCATTAATTTCGGCGACGGAAAATTCCGTCGCCGCGATTCTGAAAATAAATTTAAAAAAAATAATTTAAAATATCAATAAACCAAAATTTTTTGTACCTGATATAATATTTCAATTTATAAAACTAAAACTATAAAAACTAAAATTCAAATATCAGCGTACCAAATAAAAACTAAATACCACCGTACCAATTCGAGGGGGAGAGGGGGAGAGGGGAGAGGGGGAGGGGGAGAGGGAGGGGAAGGGGGAGGGGGAGAGGGGGAGAGGGGTGGAGCGGGGAGAGGCGGGGAGGGGCTCCCGCGGGTACCAAATGTCTCAAATGTTTACAAACAAGTATAAATTAATACAAAAATGTCTAAAAAATCCGCAATCAACCTGGGGGACGCTGGAAATTACCACAGGAGTCCTGGCGAGATGAGCCATCAACGGCGCCAATTGTCTTTGAGTCTCTGCATGTTGTCTTTGAATCTCGCATGACGTCGATCGTTCTCCTCCTGCATCTGCGTCGAACCGCCAAAGCATCCGCAAGCTTTGCCCGCTCGCGTTTCTCCTCCTCCAGCCGCAGCCTCCAGAGTGTCGACCCTCGGATCATGAAACGTGGGGTGGGCTACATTTCGCCGACGGCCGGTCGGCGTCGACGGGCATTGCCGCCCGTAATCCCCATCCCTAACACTCGGGCTCCTCTCCTTGGATGTCCCCGAGAGGTGACCTCGTGCCAAACATCGAGCACGAAGGGGACGGGCTCGCGGGAGGCGTTCCTTCGGGAACAACGGCGGCTTGATATGCGGCTGTCAAAATAAAACAAACAATTATAATCATATACACAATGTAAGGTACATAAATAAATTTACATATTCAAAATCAAGTCATTTAATGATAGTTTACTTACAAAGGCATTAGCGAGATCGATCGTCAACCCATTGCGGAGGTTGATCGGGCGCCGTAGAATTCCGAATATGGGTGCTAGCGTAAACATCCACAAAAGCGATATTCGGACCATACTCCCTTTCCTATAAATAAAATAAGCGAGATTATTACTTTGAAATTGTATAAATGCAACATTTAAACTGATTTAAAAGCATGCATACACTACATTTACACTAAAACTATGGATTTCATAGCATCAACATGGCTCCCAGCTAACATACGTACATAAACCTATTTAAAAGCATCCATACACTACTACAATTAAATTAACATACATACCATGCGGTCGTGATGCTCGGCGACCGTGAGCGTCCCCCCGGTATGCAACGCCGCCGACCCCGAGGAGCCTGCTCTATTGGCCTTGGCACATTCGGATATAGCCTTCGCCGCATCCGACCCCAATATTCGCAAAATTGACGAAACACCTCATCGGTCATAAAAGTAGGACACAAGGGCTGTTCTCCGCCGCGAGCCGAGTAGTATAATAATTTTTCTTCGTGGTACCTATAAAAAATATGAATATCTCGTAAACATATAATGATGACATTATAAAATTAAAAGAGTATAATCATTGTTAATTAAACTAATTAAGGATAGATAAATATGTTACAAATAAAATCCTTAAATAGCTTGTGAGCCTGCTCATCGAAAACATATCTAGCCGTCGCATCGCTGATGTCTGGCGCCCAATAATATTTAGCCTACAACATATAATGATAACATTACAAAACTAAAAGAGTATAATCATTATTAATTATAACATTTTAATAACAAACTAACATTTAAGTTTTAAATAAAAACCATTAACACATTACCTTAAACTCATCCCACGCATCGTCCTTCTGCCTCTGTGGCAATTTTTTCCAGTTGGGCCAAAACTCGGTCATTTTTCGAGACCGCCAGTATTGCCCGATCTTAGTCCCTGTGGTGGGGTATCCACCTACAAACCTGCCAAGTATATTTATACAATAACATTTTAACTTAAATAATGAATTATATATAAAGCAAAAAGGAACCAACTTATATCAAATTAATGAAGAGTTACTTACTGGTCATAAAGTGATGATATCCTGACAAATATCCTCCCCTCAGAATCGACAGTAGTCTGAGTACCGGCCCCAGAGGTGGAGCTAGTACTACTGCGTGAAGGGTCGACATCATCGCTACCGGATCGGGACGGTTGCGTCCCAGTAATCAATGTGCAAATAGGCTTAGTCTTCTTACCCTTGCCCTTTCTACTAGAACTCATATCCGTATTACAGTAAAAATATTAAAATATACAACTTTAACAATAGGAAACAATATATTCACAATACATCTAAAACTTTAAAGTTCTAATAATCTAAAGCATTCACAATACATATAAAACTTTAAACTATTAATAATATAAAGCATTCACAATACATATAAAACTTTAAAGTTCTAATAATCTAAAGCATTCACAATATATATAAAACGACGGATATTAAAAATAATCTAAAGCATTCACAATATATATTATAATTAATCAGAAAACAAGAAAATCCCCAACTGCAGTTTTTGTATCTTCTACAAACTGAAGTTGGGAATTTTCTTGTTTTCTGATTAATTGCTAAATCTACTTTCAAAGTTTCAATCTTTGGACCTAATGCTTGTGCAAAAAACTTGAGATTTTCCACTCCAGCATAACCCCATGGTAGTGGTTGTACGTGATAGTAGTGGAGTTGGATTAAAAGACTTGAAAATTAGATATTTAGTAACTTTTTTAGCTTTTTATCATTAAAAGACTTGAAAATTAGATATTTAAATACTTATCTAATTGTTGCATATGTAACATGTTATGTTTACTAAATATGTAACATGTTATATTTACTAAATATAACATGTTACACCAGTGGAAAATATCAAGTCTATTGCACAAGCATTTGGCCCAAAGATTGAAACTTTAAAAGTAGATTTACTATTATAATTAATCAGAAAACAAGAAAATCCCCAACTCCAGTTTTTGTATCTTCTACAAACTGAAGTTGGGGATTTTCTTGTTTTCTGATTAATTGCTAAATCTACTTTCAAAGTTTCAATCTTTGGACCTAATGCTTGTGCAAAAAACTTGAGATTTTCCACTCCAGCATAACCCCATGGTAGTGGTTGTACGTGATAGTAGTGGAGTTGGATTAAAAGACTTGAAAATTAGATATTTAGTAACTTATCTAATTGTTGCATATGTAACATGTTATGTTTACTAAATATGTAACATGTTATGTTTACTAAATATAACATGTTACATATTTGATTATGAGTACGGTTATTTATCGTTTTCTTTATAGTGGCATATGTTTTCTTCTATTCGTTAATATTACTAACATATGTTTTCTTCTATTCGTTAATATTACTAAATATGTAACAAACTAGGATACAGAAACTGTATCCTAATTTGTTTCATATAAGGTGCATCTAGGGTACCAGGATTGATATCAGGCGCTCAAACGTAGGCGACATAATCACCGTCCGCGATGCCGTCAATCGCCCCAAAATGAGATCTAGAACTAGATGTTCCTAAACTATTTCATCCACAGTTTTCTTACTTATTTGTTTGTAATTGAGATCAATTAAAGTCTCAACTCATGATCATTCGTGCTTACTTTTATTAGTTTAATATATTTGTTTTATTAGTTTAATATATTTGTTGGGTTATCAAAATTGTTATTATTCTTCCTAATTCTTTCATGTTTCGAAAGACATTAATAATATAGTTGCATGATTTATGTTTACTATGTGTGAATACTAGCATGAATCAATTTCATGATTATCCACCTTTAGGTAGTTAAATCTTGTTAAAGTGAGTAGGGTTAAGGCATGATATATGATTCATATTATTGGAAAAAATGTATCAAGAAATTCATATTATATTTTGCCTGATCTTCCACCCACCCCATTCCTTCCCAGAGACAACGGGGAAAGGTTTCATGTTGACTTTTTGAAGTCAATTTGGTCATATTCGGATGAGACGTATACTATCTAGTTCTAGAGTAAATTTTAAGGTGAAAAAAAAAAGATTCATAAACCACTATTTTCATAGTAACGAAAAAGTAGTAAGATATAAAATTCTTCATCTGAATATGGTCTAATTGAACCTGGGAATCTGTTCACAGGACCCATAGGATATTTGAATCCCTTCCTCTCTTCACTCTACCTTCTAAAAGAACTCATTGCAGCATGTATTCCAACTACCCCAAAAAAAAATTCACATAGAGCAACTATCCAGTTCAGCTTCATGAGATGAAATAAAACAACGGACTCACATAATTAATATACACCACCCAGACAAACAAAAACACATAAACCCCAAAAAAAAAAAAAAAGGCCCAGAATAAAAATTGAACTGCATAAGCATCTAGCTTCATTCAAAAATTAAATAAATCCAAAACAAGATAAATGCACAATCTTCTGCCCCCCCTACACAAACGCACAATTACAATTACCCACAAATATATTCATAAGATGAAATAAAACAATCAAATTACAGAATAAATATACATCCAGACAACAAAAACACATAAAACCCAGCTCATAAAATATTTTAAAAGAAAAAAATCACATAGAGCAAAATAGCAATTGAACAGCATAAGCAACTTCAATCAAATACTCCAAAACAAGATAAATGCAGAGGGGGAATCAAATTAGAATCATCAGAAACGCAATCCAGTTAAATCAACAACCAATTTCTTGAAATTTCTTGAAATCGATTAAAAAACAAGATCTAGAAATCGATGAAGAGGGGGAATCGAAATACCTGGTTGAGTACAGAGAAGAGAGAGAAATTGACCGTGGAAGGAGGCGGACGGACGGACGGAGACGACGGCGTGAGAGCTCGAGACGGACGGTGGAGTGGTGGAGAGGTGGACGGACGGAGACGGCGGCAGCAACTCGAACGGAGACGGTGGAGAGGTGGACGGACGGCGGCGATAGAGCTTCTTCTTCTTCTTCTTCTTCAGGTCGCAGAGAGAGCGGGAAGAGAGAGAAAGTGGGAAGAGAGAGAGAGGGAAATGTGGCGTAATTGATATCTGAGGGATAAAATCAGTATTTATAATTTCCCCCAGCGACGGAATATTCCGCCGCTAAATATTAATTATAGCGGCGGAAATTAAATTCCGACGCTATAATTAATATTTAGCGGCGGAATATTCCGTCGCTGATAAATCCGACGCTAAACTATACGTACGTTCACCTGGATCGATGACATGTCACTCTCACCGACGGAAATTTCCGCCGCTGATTTTAAATTCAGCGACGGAAATTTCCGCCGCTATTATTAATAAATATAATTGTTTTCATTATATTTTTGAAAAAATAAATAAATCATTAATATTTATTAATTTTAATTTAATAAATATCATTATTTTTATTTATATAAAAATAAATAAATCATAAATATTTATGATATTTTTGAAAAAATAAATAAATCATAAATATTAATTAATTTTAATTTTATAATGCCATTATTTTTATTTATATAAAATATGAAAGTTATTTTAAATTACTCTCAAAAAAATAAATATGAGTCATTATATTTTTGAAAAAATAAATAAATCATTAATATTTATTAATTTTAATTTAATAAATATCATTATTTTTATTTATATAAAAATAAATAAATCATAAATATTTATGATATTTTTGAAAAAATAAATAAATCATAAATATTAATTAATTTTAATTTTATAATGCCATTATTTTTATTTATATAAAATATGAAAGTTATTTTAAATTACTCTCAAAAAAATAAATATGAGTCAATAAATATTATTTTTGAAAAAATAAATAAATTCTAAACCCTAAACCTAATACCCTATACCCTATACCCTATACCCTATACCCTATACCCTATACCCTATACCCTATACCCTATACCCTATATACCCTATACCCTATACCCTATACCTTATACCCTATACACTATAGCCTATACCCTATACACTATACCCTATACCCTATACCTTATACCCTATACACTATACCCTATACCCTATACCCTATACCCTATACCCTATACCCTATACACTATACCCCTATACCCTATACACTATACACTATACCCTATATACCCTATACCCTATACCCTATATACCCTATACCCTATACCCTATACACTATACCCTATACACTATACCCTATACCTTATACCCTATACCCTATACCCTATACCCTATACCCTATACCCTATACCCTATACCTTATACCCTATACCCTATACCCTATACCTATACCACTATACTATACCCATACCACTATACCCTATACACTATACCACATACCCTATACACTATACCCTATACCACTATACCCTATACCCTATATACCTTATACCCTATACACTATACTATACCACATACCTATACCACTATACCCTATACCTTATACCTTATACCCTATACCCTATACAATATACCCTATACCACACTATACCACATACCACATACCTATATACCCTATACCCTATACCCTATACCCTATACCCTATACCCTATACCCTATACCCTATACACTATACCCTATACCCTATACACTATACCCTATACCCTATACCTTAGGGTTTAGGGTTTAGGGTTTAGGGTTTAGGGTTTAGGGTTTAGGGTTTAGGGTTTAGGGTTTAGGGTTTAGGGTTTAGGGTTTAGGGTTTAGGGTTTAGGGTTTAGGGTTTAGGGTTTAGGGTTTAGGGTTTAGGGTTTAGGGTTTAGGGTTTAGGGTTTAGGGTTAGGGTTTAGGGTTTAGGGTTTAGGGTTTAGGGTTTAGGGGTTAGGGTTTAGGGGTTAGGGGTTAGGGGTTAGGGGTTAGGGGTTAGGGTTTAGGGGTTAGGGTTTAGGGTTTAGGGTTTAGGGTTTAGGGTTTAGGGTTTAGGGGTTAGGGGTTAGGGGTTAGGGTTTAGTCCAAAACTAGGAACTAACCAACTATTAGACAACACTCTGGAGATTATTGTCTCATAAGTCATATCTAAGATATCCAGAAAACAAAGACCCACATCATTACTGCTGAGCACACTGCACTCTCTGGCCCCCACCACCGTGCATGTCATCATCTACATCATAAGCTTCAATGTTGACATCGTGAAGGGTTGTCTCCTCGCACTCATCAAGCTCCATATCTGTCATCTGCGATGAAGGCTTAGGAGGCAGCACACCCTCTAGGGCCTTGCATTGTTCGGAAGTCAAGGAATCTGGGAAGTCGATCGAGAAGTGGATGTATAATTTGCCCCTCATGAATGGTCTTTGGTACATTGGCATCCCTTCGTCATTTATTGCCTTGAATTGATCTGGCTTAACAACTTCTCCAGGTTGGGATTTGATGAGGAGCTGCCTGTTATCTAGATGAGTCAAGATAAATTGGAAGCCACATAATGCCTCAGTAAGGGTCAACGCGTGCTCAACAAATATGTCATCACCCTTTCGCTTGAACTTTGGGTGCTCTTTCTGTTGTAGTACAAAGACTATGTCTCCAGTAAGAGTGTCAGGAGCTTCATCGGCTTCTCCTGAGAATGTAATTTTCTGTCCATTTTGCATACCCTTCTCCACAACCACTTCCAAGACCTTCTTCTCCTGTACAACCTTTTCGCCCTTGCATTGTGGGCAGCGGTCCTTGTCATTGATAGGGTATATGGTATAGGGTATAGGGTATAGGATATAGGGTGTAGGGTATAAGGTGTAGGGTATAGGGTATAGGGTGTAGGGTATAGGGTATATGGTATAGGGTATATGTTATAGAGTATAGTGTATATGGTGTAGGGTATAGTGTATATTATATAGGGTATTAGGTTTAGGGTTTAGAATTTATTTATTTTTTCAAAAATAATATTTATTGACTCATATTTATTTTTTTGAGAGTAATTTAAAATAACTTTCATATTTTATATAAATAAAAATAATGGCATTATAAAATTAAAATTAATAAATATTTATGATTTATTTATTTTTTCAAAAATATCATAAATATTTATGATATTTTAATGTTTTTTAGTTTGTTATTTTGTTAATTAGTTCTAAAAATAAACAAAAATTACATTTTATTATCAGCAACGGAATATTTCCGTCGCTGATAAATAAAAAAATATTAAATTATCAGCGGCGGAAATATTCCGTCGGTGTTTAATAAAAAAAAACATTTAATTTCACCGTCGGAATTTTTCCGACGCTAATAAATTAAAAAAAATAATTATTTAGCGTCGGAAATATTCCGTCGGTGTAATATTTCAAAAAGAAAAATAAAAAATATTTTAATTTCACCGTCGGAATATTTCCGACGCTGATAAATATAAAAATAAAAAAATGATATATTTTCACCGGCGGAATATTTCCGTCGCTGATATAGATTTAGCGGCGGAATATTCCGTCGGTAAATCAACCGCCAAATTAGCGGCGGAAATAAACGAATATTCGAGGAATATTCGTTTTAGCGGCGGAATTTAGCGGCGGAATTAAATTCCGTCGCTAAATTTGACGCCAAAAATATTCCGACGCTAAAGCCTATATTCCGCCGCTATTTAGCGACGGAATGGTCCGTCGCCGATAATTCCGTCGCTAAATGACACATTTCTCGGTAGTGTTTCCATGGTCATCGTAAATGCCATGAAATTTCAAAAGAAATCTTTTGACAAAAATACAATCCCTCCACATCTAATGCTCAACAAGACAGCTACAAGAAGACAATTGATTGCTTCAACCTGTGGAAAGCAAGGACATTACTCATCCGATTGTCCTGAACCAAGGAAACCTAGGGACAATCGGTACACCTAAGAAGATGACCTACTCAAAAGAGATCATTCACGAGTTCTAAGTGCAACCGCTTCAATTGCTCCAAAAATAAACATGACAAAAACAAAGAGCAAGTTATGATAGCCGACTCATCAAAATTCGGTGATGAAGAGTATGTGTCAAGTGATGATTCCGACAATGAAGGAGAAGAAGCCATGATATGCCTTATAGGTGAAGATGAGGAAGAATCGAGACAATGAGGAAGAAATTGAAGCACTTGCTGCTGGCGATGAACTAAAAGAGGTACATGATTTTAACTCTTTAAATATTGATGGTTTTAAACAATTAGTTTGCACTCTTTTAATTCAAACCAAAAAACAAAAAACTAGCTTTGCTTCACTGGTCAATGAGAACCTTTCCCAATCCTCAACCATAGACACCCTTACAAAAACCATTTCTGAGCTTGAAAAAACATGTCAAGGGCTAAGAGATCAAGGCTTCATGCTTGAAAAACAAAACATGGATCGGCAGTGAGGCTTCAAGGAATCTTGAAAACTGTCAAAAAATCATAAATCTTGAAAAAGAAAATGATGCTCTTAAAAAGAGAATAGATTCATGGAACATGTCAAGCAAAGCATTATCCCTATTCACCTACACTCAAAGGCATCCTAGTGATAAAACAGGGATTGGTGCTGATAATCCATCAGCAAAAGTGTACACTCCTCCCACTGGTGAAAGGGCCATTGAAAAAATGGTGCTAGAAAATCTAAGTTCTGGCAGCTATCAAGCTCAAACCTATCCTATTCAAACCAAAGGAAAATCAAAAGAAATCTTGGGTGGTCCTAGTCAGTCAAAGGAATGATCAAGTAAAAGTCAAGGAAGCAAGTATATTTGGGTTCAAAAAGGAGCCAATATACAGGAAGAAGTCAAGCTGCAAGAATGTGCTAGTCAGTCAAGGCATGACAGACAGCCAAGGCCTGACAGACAACCAAAATCTTCCAAACAACAAAGAACCCCAAGGCAACAAAGATTCTATAACAAACATAGATACACCAAACAACAAAAACCTCAATGGCAATACTCAAATGGTAGAAGCCATGCAAGTCAAAATGACTCTCCCAGATCATCCTCTTCAAATAGCTTTCAGTATCAACCCCAATACAACAATCCAAACCACTTCTTCAATCCATCCCAATCCACTGTCCTTGCACCTTACATGATGCAAATCATGTCATATTATCATACCCTAAACCAGTTCTTCAACAAGGGACCAATGAACAAAGCTAGGGTTCCAAATAAAAACTAATCCTTTGGACCCAAAAGAATAAAAAGGGGTACCATAAAATTTACTTTCTGTTTTGCAGGTACCTAGGAAAGGACTTTGGTATTTAGATAGTGGTTGTAGTAGGCATATGACCTTCAATAAAGACTGGTTGCAACAATATTCCCCTAAAAATGGTCCAAATGTAACCTTTGGTGACAATTCCCAAGCTAAGGTCAAAGGATCAGGAAATCTTATTACAAAAGATATCATTTTTACAAATGTGTCTTATGTAGAAGGTCTCAAACACAATTTGATTAGCATTAGTCAAATCTGTGATAAGGGATATCATGTTGTTTGCACTAAGGATAAATGCACTGTTAAAGATAAAAGCAATAAAGTCATTCTGACTGGTTCAAGAAAAGGAAATCTCTATTGCTTAAACTTAGAGATTGTGGAGTCCTCAAATGCTCACTGCCTTCTGTCATTTAGTCAATCTGATATGTCATGGCTTTGGCACAAAAGATTGGCTCACCTTAACCATAAAACCATCTCGAAGGTTGCAAATTCAAATCTAGTCAGAGGTCTTCCAAGGATTCCATTCAAGAAGGACAAACTATGCAAAGCATGCCAATGTGGGAAGCAAAAGAGATCTTCATTCAAGCCCAAGACCAGATTGGACACATCAAGACCTATTGAACTACTTCATATGGATCTCTTTGGACCCATAAGGACTAGATCTTTAGTAGGAAAAAGATACTCCCTTGTTGTGGTTGATGACTTCACAAGATTCACTTGGATCATTCTTCTTGAATCCAAAAGTGACACCTTAGCTGTCTGACAAAGTTGTTCAATAAAATTCAAAATCAAAAAGGGACATCCATTGTCAAGATCAGATCTGATCATGGAAAAGAATTTGAGAACACAGGAGTAGAAGAGTATTGTGATTCAAAAGGTATTGATCACAATTTTTCAGCCCCAAGGACACCCCAACAAAATGGTGTTGCTGAAAGGAAGAACAGAACAATCTGTGAGGCAGCAAGAACAATGCTGTCAGAACACAATCTCCCAAAATACTTTTGGGGTGAAGTCATCACTACCGCGTGTATGTTCAAAATAAAACACTGATCAACAAATTCCATAAGAAGACTCCATATGAACTATGGAATGACAAAGTTCCTACCATTTCCTACTTTCACAGTTTTGGAAGTAGATGCTTCATTCACAACAATGGCAAAAACAATTTGGACAAATTTGACTCCAAATGTGATGAAGGAATCTTTCTTGGATACTCTAACACAAGCAAAGCTTATAGAGTTTACAACAAAAGAAGACTTGTTGTGGAAGAATCAATTCATGTTGACTTTGATGAAAACAATGATCAAAGTGTAACTGAATTGTGTGATTTTGATGAAGGTTTGGGAAACCTTGATAATCTCCCTGAAGCATCTCCCATTCTTGATTCAACTGTTCTCCATCATGAACAAGATTCATCAAATCTTCCATACATGGTTCCAAGAAATTCATCTGACAGCTATCCTGTGCCAGACAGCCATGACCAATCCCACTCCCATCATCAACCAATCCAGCCAACCAAGTTAACAGCAATCACTCCCACTACCAATCCAAATGATGAGGAAGAGAATACTCAAAAGAATAGTCATCCCTTGACTGACATCTCCCAAACTTCTTCCTTAGCTGACAGCCAACCCTTTGCTGACAGCCATCCCAATTCTTCATATAATCCATCTTCTAGCCACCTTCCATCTCCATCCAATAATCCTCATTCTCCTCCCAAAACCAATGATGAATCCACCATTACTCACATCATTCCACCCAATAAAGACCTTTACATCAGTCTTCAAATTGATAAAACCCCAGTTCCAGACAACATCCCTTTTCTCATGAGTGCATTCATATCCCAAGTGGAACCAAAGAAAATAAATGAAGCACTCCAAGATGCTGACTGGATAGAAGCCATGGAAGAAGAACTAGAGCAATTTGAAAGGAACAAAGTGTGGCAACTTGTTCCTAAACCAAGAAACCAAACTGTCATTGGAACAAGATGGGTTTTCAGAAATAAGATGAATGAAGAAGGTGTTGTTGTAAGAAATAAAGCTAGACTGGTTGCTCAAGGATACAGACAAGAAGAAGGTATTGACTATGATGAGACTTTTGCACCTGTTGCAAGACTTGAAGCTATTAGGCTATTCCTTGCCTATGCTTCATTTAAGAAGATGAAAGTATTCCAAATGGATGTCAAGAGTGCATTTCTGAATGGAGTCTTAAATGAAAAGGTGTTTGTATCTCAACCCCCTGGATTTGAGCACCCAAAGTTTCCTGATCATGTGTATAAATTGGACAAAGCATTGTATGGGCTTAAACAAGCACCAAGAGCTTGGTATGATACTCTATCTAGATATCTCCTTGGCAAAGGATTTACCAAGGGCCATATTGATAACACCTTGTTTATCAAGAAATATGGAGATGATCAGTTGCTAATCCAAGTCTATGTTGATGACATCATTTTTGGTTCATCAAATGAGGACTTGTGCACTGAATTTGGAGATATTATGAAAGACCAATTTGAAATGAGTATGATTGGTGAGCTTACTTTCTTCTTGGGTCTTCAAGTCAAGCAAATGAAGGAAGGAATCTTCATTAACCAAGCTAAATACACAAGGGATATGATCAAGAAGTTTGACATGCAACCGCTTCCCCGCCAAAACACCCTTGTCAACCACAACCAAACTCCATGCTAATCTAGATGGTCAAAGTGTAAATCCAACACTTTACAGAAGCTACATTGGATCTCTTCTTTATGTAACAGCTTCAAGACCTGACATTATGTTTAGTGTCTGTCTTTGTGCTAGATTTCAAGCTAATCCCAAGGAATCTCATCTCTCTGCTGTCAAGAGAATTCTAAGATATCTCAAAGGAACCCCTGATTTTGGCTTGTGGTATCCAACTGAATCCCCATTCTCTCTAATTGGATTCACTGACTCTGACTATGATGGATGTAATCTAGATAGAAAATCCACAAGTGGTGGATGCCAGTTTATTGGCTCAAGAATCATTTCATGGTCAAGCAAAAAGCAAACCTCAGTAGCCACTTCAACAGCTGAGGCTGAGTATATTGATGCAGGCTTGTGTTGCTCTCAAATATTCTAGCTTAAAAGTCAACTTCAAGACTTTGGAATTGAATTATCCAACATTCCCATCTTCTGTGACAACTCAAGCACTATTGCCATGACAGAAAACCCTGTCCAACACTAAAAAACAAAGCATATTGAGGTAAGACATCACTTCATCAGAGACCATGTTGAAAAAGAAAATATCAACCTTGCAAAAGTTTGTACTGAGGATAATGTCTCTGATGTTCTTACTAAGGCAATGGATGAAAAGAGATTTGAGATGTTAAGAGCCATGCTTGGAATGATAAATATGCCAAAATAAAGAGTTGTACTTCATAAATAAAGGAGGCTTACATAAGTCAGGGCAATGCTGTCACAATGGAGCCAGACAGCTATTCCCTCAAAAATATCTCTGATAGCTATCCACTGATAGCTATCCATACAAAAGTCATAAAAAAAACATGAACAAAAACAGAAAACAAACCATGAAATTCCTCTCTATTTCATCTCCCTTCTCTCACCAAAAACTTCCTTAAAGCAAACAATCTCCAGATCCAACTCTCCTCTTCAAATCCTCACCATAGCTGTCAGACATTCTTAGGGAATGTCACTGTTTCTCCAGATCCTCCTCCAGCACTCATTCCTTCACACCTTGCCTCCTGTGTAGATTGCAAGGTCTGGTGATATCTTTGCAACCATATTGGGTGCCTCTCCAGGAAGGGATCAATGGAAGTGACAGAATATTGAAGTGAAGGACTTGCTCTCCTTGGCCACCACTCTTCAACTGCATCATATGGTTGAAGCAATCCCTCCATTGGTGTCTGAAATTACCCGGGATTTCGCGCGGACGCGAAACGCGATTGTCTTTCGCGGAAGGTTGGTGTCTGAGACCTCGCTTCATGGGAAGGAACAAAATGAGGAGTCGCCACGCGGTTTTTGTATTTTGAGCCCAAACGTTGAGAAACGGCTATTGTGAAAAGGTGTCGTTTTTATTGGTAGCAAAAACTTAGGAAAAGGCTTTTTTGAAAAAGGGGATCATTTTTATTGGCAGCAAAAACGAGTAAAAAGCTTTTTTGTACCAGAGATTGTTAGGTTCGGAGATCAAGTTACGTTTCGGGTAGAGTATGACGAGATCGCCCGAAACGCCTCGCATGACGAGTCTTTCTACCTTTCTCGAAATCGTGTGTGTGTTTTGAAATGGGGGCTTGAATGACAAGCTTAATCTTGGTTTGAATGACAAACGTTGATTAGGTGACTTTGTTTGAAAAGACGAGCGTTTGAATGACAAACGTCGGTTTGAGTTTGAAATGAGCGTTTGCGTGGCAAACGTCGACTTTGAGCCATACGCGTCATTGTTAACGATTTTTACGGGAAAAATGCGAATTAAATGATTTTAAGTGTCAAATGGCGGCTTTGAGTTTGAAGATGAGCATTCGGAGGCCGAACGTCATTTCGCGCGTTTTGAAAGAGAGTTCGACGGACGAACTCCGATTTTGAACCGGGCATTACATTGTTAACGATTTTTACGGGAAAAATACGTATTAAATGACATGCGATCAACGAATCGGGTTGCGACTCGGACTTTGAAAAGTAAATACTATCACAATCCAAACGGATCGGACTTGTAAATGACAGTATTTAAAGCGGTGTCAACGGAATCAAACGATCCGGATTCGTAAATGACGATCAACGAGGCCAAACGGCTCGGAATTGTAAATGACGATCAACGAGGCCAAACGGCTCGGAATTGTAAATGACGATCAACGAGGCCAAACGGCTCGGAATTGTAAAGGATGATCAACGAGGCCAAACGGCTCGGAATTGTAAATGACGATCAACGAGGCCAAACGGCTCGGAATTGTAAATGACATGAAAGTAAACGGAACGGGGTCGGAACGCCGTTTTAACCCGTGATTACTTCTCTTACGGAAAGAGAAGAGGATCAAGGGGCTAAAACGTATCGGACCCCGTTAGACAGAGGCGTCTACATTTTGATAACGGACGTTCGAAACAGTTATAGCGACTGGCGCGTAAACCGAGACGGAACGGAAGATTCGAGAGAGAGGAGTTATACCTATGGCTAGGGTCGACTCCTTTGGCTCGGGAGGTGTGTACGGGACACGGAAAGTGATTCGAAAGGTTGTTTCGAAGTTGTAGGGTGCGTATTTGATCGAAATACGAAGGTTTCACGCGAATCGAGACAAAACGGGAGCTCGGGAAGGGTGAAAACCAGTTTGGACCGTGGGGTGGTGATTTTTTGGTGTCAAAAAATCCTTTTTTGCCTTTGACAGCAACTTCTATTTATAGGGTGAAAATTGCAGTAGGAGTCCGGCACGACTTGACCGAATTTCGTGGGTTTTAGGAATTTTGGAAATCTGGGACTTCTTGGCAATTTCAGGAAAAGTGCGCAGTGAGTCCCACGGACTTGGCTTGCAAACCAGGCATTTTGGTCTTTTCCTCCAAATTGATTGAAGGGTGACTAGAGGGAGGTGGCATGGCTGCCACGTGCCCTCCGAGTCACCACCGAGGTGGGATTTTGTCCCTCGGTCCCGGTTTTGTCCGTTTTTAAAATAACAAACCGAAATGTCCGAAACGCCCGGAAAGTGCCGGAAAATGCGTTTTTCAGGGAAAGCCATACTTTTACGTGAGATGTCACGTGCTAAGTACGGTTCGACGTCGGGATGCACGGGCACCCCGGACGTCTCGTTGGCACAAAGAACGGGAGTTTAACGAGTTCCGCTAACCTGGAGCGGGCGCTAACGGATTTCGGTTAACTTTCTGACGGATTTGGACGATCCGGATTTGGGTACTTACAGTTAGCCCCTCAGCGACGTCTCCTCCGAAGGAGGTGGGGTCGTTGAAAAAAGATAAGGATCCAAATCGGGATGCCTTACTTTGAAGGAGACCTGGGCGGTCAGCTGGCTGGACCCTTAGCGAAAAGGATTCCTACGTATCCCGAGCGGGAATCAAGCCGATCGTAGTTCGAAAAGGGGCAAGGGCCGCGCATGGGGACCTTGACCTGAGCGAGACTATTAGGAGGCGTCTAAACCTGGATGAGACCATTCGCGAGGTATCGGAACCTGAATGGAGACTATTGGGAGGCGTCTGAACCTGAGAGGAGACCATTCGCGAGGTATCGGAACCTGAATGGAGACTATTGGGAGGCGTCTGAACCTGAGAGGAGACCATTCGCGAGGTATCGGAACCTGAATGGAGACTATTGGGAGGCGTCTGAACCTGAGACTTCTGAAACCTTCGAGGGCGTGTGGCGCCTCAAACCGGAGTTGCGATGTTGACGAGGGCTTTCGTGCCTTGGGTGCTGGGCTTATTACTGTTGCCAGTTTTATCCTGCTGGGGATGAGCGTTCGGGCTTACTTGGATGGCCGAAGAGGGATTGTTGCAAGGCGTTCGTGCCTTGGGATTCGGGCTTATTGCTGTTGCCGGAGAGATGACTGTTTGCAAGGCGTTCGTACCTTGGGGTTCGGGCTTATTACTCTTGCCGGAGAGATGACTGTTTGCAAGGCGTTCGTACCTTGGGGTTCGGGCTTATTGCTGTTGCCGGAGATGACTATTTGCAAGGCGTTCGTACCTTGGGGTTCGGGCTTATTGCTGTTGCCGGAGATGACTATTTGCAAGGCGTTCGTACCTTGGGGTTCGGGCTTATTGCTGTTGCCGGAGATGACTGGCGAAGGTCTCGATAAGAGAGTGGAGGTCGGACCGCGAAGGTCGGGATTAACTGTTTGAGATCGGACCGTGAAAGGTCGCGATTAAGAATTGGAATCGGACCGTGAAAGGTCGCGATTGAGAATTGAAATCGGACCGTGAAAGGTCGCGATTAAGAATTGAAATCGGACCGTGAAAGGTCGCGATTGAGAATTGGAATCGGACCGTGAAAGGTCGCGATTGAGAATTGGAATCGGACCGTGAAAGGTCGCGATTGAGAGTTTAATGGTGAGGACCATTATTAAATTTTAACGTCGGGAGACGGCATCGTAACTGAAATGTCCGGAGACATGGTTGAACGTTTGGATGTCAAATGTCAACTGGACTGAATTTAACGTCAGGAGACGAGCGTTAGTGAGAACTAACTGGGAATTTAACGTCTGGAGACGAACGTTAGTGATGACTAACTGAGAATTTAACGTCTGGAGACGAACGTTAGTGATGACTAACTGAGAATTTAACGTCTGGAGACGAACGTTAGTGAGAACTAACTGAGAATTTAACGTCTGGAGACGAGCGTTAGTGAGAACTAACTGGGATTTATCCTCGGGGGATAGGGCATTAGAAATGTCTAACTGGGGGAAATTTTACACTTTCGGGGGCCAAAAGTGGTAAAATTGGAATCGCCAAAAGCTGAGGGGCAAAAGGGGCAAAAATTATTCTGGTGCGCAAGAGTCCCATTGACTTTTACTGTTTTTCCAGAAACTTTTTAAATGCCGAGGCTGGGGAAGAAAATGGCCATTTTCTTCCATTGTTGCCGGCGAGAGAGGAGAGAAAAGAGAGAGAAATCCAACCCAAATTGCAAGGTTTGCTCGAATTTGTGAGGGAAAATCGCTATGGAGGGTGAAGGAGGACCAATGGCTCGCCACGGAAGGACCGACGATGAAAGAACTCGATTGGTTCGGACCATTCGAACCACCACTATTCCATTGAATCCGGCGGAGTTTTATCCGGCGAGGGACCGCCACAACTCCAAGGGAGGGATCGAAAGACACGTAAGTTCCCTACAAATTCCATTAATTTCAAGAATGTGCATTCTTTAAATGTTAGAAATTTGTTAGGAATTTACTTAGGGATTTTGGTGCCCGATTTGGGGCTTTTGACTTTGCTATGAATCGTTGTCGAAATTGACTAGGACGTAGTTCAATTGACATCATGGGTAGATGACATAAAAATTTTGGTTGCAAAATTCCATGTCTAAATGCATTTTCCAAAATTAAAGTAGCTTTAATTCGGGACGGAGCGAAATTTTCGAAAAATTCGAAAGATTTTGAAAGTTCCGGATTCGACGGAGTTTTCGAAAGATTTTGAAAGTTCCGGATTTGACGGAGTTTTCGAAAGATTTTGAAAGTTCCGGATTCGACGGAGTTTTCGAAATGATTTGAAAGTTCCGGATTCGACGGAGTTTTCGAAAGATTTTGAATATACGTAGGAAATGAATGAGAACCGTATCTGTATTGCATCCTTTTGACATGCGTTGTTGCATTTTGTTGACGTTGCTTCTGTCTTGTTTGTCTGCAGGGGACAGGGACGGTTGATACCCACAACCAGAAGAGTCGGGGTGCTTTTGAGGCGGTGCAGGCATTGTGGGGCCTTATCCCTGACGTAGCTCGAGAGGGAGAGAGGAGTCCACGACAACCGGTGATTGACTCCGGGCCGGGCCGGGTTTATCGCTGCCGTGGCGGCGACACCGATACGCCGAGGGGCAGGTCCATGTATGTCGCGCCGAGCGAGTACCGGTGGGATACGACCCACACTTTCCATTTCGTATGGGGGAGGCGACGGTGACTCCCACGGATTTTGCCGCTATCACCGGGTTGCCGACTTATGGCAACGCGCCGGTGTGGGTTGATGGTTACACCCTGAGCGCTTGTCTGGGTCGCCGGGTTTCGATATTACCGATGCCGTGGGCTTAGGCATTCGGCACAGCCGATGGAGCATCACTGAGGGCGGGTGTCGCCGATTATCCGGGCCGGGTCCTCGAGGATGACCGCGGAGCGTCCGGCTCGAGGGTTCCTTTGGTTTGCGCCGTCGCCGACCTTGTTCCCGACTTCGACACGTCTTGTCACTTCCCTCCGCTCGGGTCGCCGGTACACTTGGATGCCGTGAGGGGGTTTGCGTGGGGGAGGCCGGACCGGCCGAGCTCTACCACTCTTTGGACAGTTCTCGCGGGGAGAGGAGCACACATTTAGCCGCTTCACGCCCGTCTTGGATGTAAGTTTACGTGCTTTTTCTCTTCCTTGCCCCTTTTATGTACTCGTATGTATCTCGCTTTGTCGCCGACATAACATTCCATTCTCTTGTCGTGTCCGGTGCTACGAGGTATTCACCCGCAGTGCTTGGGACATAAAGGAGCCGTACCATCCCCCGTTCCCCGCCTTGCCGGTTTGGCGTAAGAAGGCGAAGAGGGCGGTCTCTTCGAGGGTTGGCACTCGAGTGTCGTACGAGGAGATATCTCCGGCGCCGAACTTGGAGTTCTCCGAGAGGATCCACTGACCCGGTGGAGCAGGTTTGATCATGTCGCGGTGCATTGCCACCGAGACTACACGGCGGCGGAAGCTCCCGGTGGGACTTCACCGTGACGCCATGTATTTGGGGGAGAGGGTGACCCGTCAAGATAGGCAAAGGGTCTCTTCCATTGATGCCGGTTGATCCTCCTTCGTACATGCAGCATCCCTGGAGATGCCGATTGACGAGCCGGAGGGGTACCTTCGTGGTGTGTACTTTCACCGAGTACATCATAGCGGGGGCCGCTTATGATGTTTTCTTGAGGATGAGGCCGAGGAGCCTACAGTGCAAAGATAGGGAGGGCGAGGTCCCCGGAGGTCCTCGACATTTTCCCGTCCCGCGAGCTAGGCTAGCGTACGAGGGGCCGGACGGTTCGCGCAGCGACTTGTGATCCCGCTCCCCGCGGAGCCGAGACCACGATACAGTGGCGGACCCCAATGCTTCGGTGAGCACCTTTTCGATTTTCTCGCATTTGATAGTAGCATTCTCGCACATGATGCATCCGTACTTTCGTTCGCTTCGATGATTTTCCCGGTTCGCAGTATCCGGCCGTACGTACAATGAGGCCACGAGGCCGGTGGACGGGTGGTCCGCCTACGCCAGGAGGCTCGTGGAGTTCATGCGGTGCGCTCCCTGAGGAGCGTGGACGTCCGCGATCGGGGCCGTCTAGGCCGAGGGGTTCGCCCGCTCCCACACTCGGGGAGGACTTCACACAGGGGTTTGGCCAGCCCGCGGGCGGAACGGCCGGATTTGGAGCTCCTTCTTCGCGCACTCGGGGCGCGAGAGGGGGAGTCCTCGAGTTCGCGTACTCCGAGGAGGCCCTTTGCCTATTCCCTACCGGGAGGAGTTTGGCGAGTTCCTGCTTTGCGATGATCCGGCGGCGGCGGAGCAAGACGTCGAGTGTACGGATGACGAGCGTGACTCGAGTAGTCCCCTTTTACCGCTTTTTTTTTTTTTTTTTTGTTTAGACAAAATGCCCGTATTTGTCGTGAACAAATTTTGATTTGAAATATATTTGTAAAAAGTCGCCCGTGGGCGGAACTCGTATTTCGCATATTTATTCTCGTGATCACCTTCGCTATTTTCGGCAAATAAGCAAATAGGTTAATCAAAAATAAATAAAAAGGAGAAATGCATTAAAAATTGAACGGGTCAAAAATTAAGCATGTATGCACTAATTTTTAATTATTTGCACTGCTGCACGAGCCCGGCGGAAGGGATGTTGACATTGGTTGAATGAAATCGTGTGCACGCAGATTTCATAAGAGTGAACAGGCATGGTTTGGAAATGTTTCCAACTTTAAGGCAAATGGTCGCAGAGTTGACCAAGTCAATCACAGAGGAGTCCTACGGACTAGGATTGAATTTCCGCATTCTTTAAATTGCGCTTCGACTTTGCAATTTGTAAGAACCGCGCATTGCTTTTGCTCATTCCGCCGAGTTCTTTTCCATTTCTTAAGGTTTTCTTCACCTTCCGACATGGCTCCTTTTCCCAAGTTATCGTCTCGGTATGCAAGAGCGATATTTGGACAACTTTCGCCGTGGGTACGGAACCACACGAGGCGTAACAAAAGGTTTTTCGAAGGTCAGTTACGGGATTAAATCTGTTTGGGCTTTGAAGGAGCTCATGCGCGATTGGGATCTTTGAGAGCCGCGTCTCGGTTCGGGACGTAAGGAGGAATGTGTACAGCCTTTTCGTACAACGAAGTCACTCCTACGTTTGAAGATTTCCGGGCCATTCTGGGAGGACCCGAGACGGAACAGCCTAGTTCTTCCGTATGCCGGTGGCATGGCCACCGTTGAGAAGCTAGTGTCTTTGTTGGGTATCTCTACTGGAGAAGCATACGGGATGCCGATACAGATTCCGATTACGTTGACATTTCGGGACCGCCCGAAAGATTTGCCTGAGCCGAGGGGAGCGTCTTTGCGTGGGACGCGTTTGCTCAGGCGTGATTGCTACTGTTCACATTCACATCTCTCTGTGTGTGCCATCACAGCAGTACTGACTCGGTGAGGCAAAGGCCGAGTGGAGGAGACATCGTGCCATTGGTCTTGGGCGAGACGTTCTCGGGCATAGCCGGATGGCGACCGGTAGCCGATACATGTGGGGAGGGAGTCCCGCTATGCCGACCATGTGGTTGAGGGAGAGGCCGCAGATGATGCCCGAGGTGCCAATGTCTTGTGATGCTTGGTCTTTCTCGCGACGTCCTTCCGGTGATAGGGGTAATCAGCCGAGCCGGAGCTCTGATGGCCGACTTTGCACGCATCACTTGCGATGGTGGGTTCCCCATTGGAAGTTACGTACTTGTAGGACCGCTCAGAGGGTCCGTTGATCGCCGAGTGCCTGGGCCGTCTCGCACGTCTTTCTATATTCCATCATTGGTTCTGCGGCGCACGGGCCGGAGCAGATGCCACCGACCGATCTCGAGTTATGCCGCTACCTTTGAGGTGGGATCTCTGCAGATGGAGGATCCTTCGACGCTATTGCCGGTCACCCGGTGGTGGCAATACACGTCCTTTCCCGCTGTGGTTCTCTTTCACCGAGAGAGGGCACTATTCGTCGTCGACGCAAAGATCCGGACCGGTACGAAGAGTGTATGGGAGACACAGATGGCTATCTTGTGGAGACGGAGTGAGCCGCTGGGTGCCGATCACCCGGACAGCTCGACATTGAGGAGGACAGGCGAGGGCTAACCCCGGGAATCGTACTCGGCGATGCCATGGCCGATTATGTGGCAAGTGCCGATCGGAGGCCAATCAAAGCACCGCGATGATGGCTCGAAGCGAGGCGGCTCGAGACAGAGCCAGAAAGGATCGTTGACACCACAGCTTGACGGAGGCGTCGGGAAGGGTCCCCGAGCCAGGTAGAAGGCCTACCGGAATATTTCCCGCGAAGGTGAAGAACACTCGCGGGGAAAAGGGAAGGGGAAGAAGGATGAAGGACCTAGTACGGAAACTAGGTTGACCTTGCCGCCCGTGAGTATCCATCCATTGTCATTGCATACATTAATTGATTAATGTTTTATTGTAGTTTTGCTAGCGTGTAGCGAGTCAAGAGTTGACCGTGCTTGAACTCATCAAAGAATGTTTTAACCGTTATGAATTTGTAGGTTAAATGAAAAGAGTTTTTCGAAACACAAGCAATTGATGCTTATTGTATTTTTTTTGTTTTTTAGTCCGAACCAAAGATGGCCGCCTACGTTCCCTTTTTACAATTGGACTAAGGGGCACAGTCACCGTAGTTCGACACTTTAGGTGAATTTGAGAAAAACAAAGACAAAAGAAGTGCGACTGCTTTTTACCTCGGATCATTAGCGGGAATGTATCCAGCTGGGTATTACTCTTTTAGCACTTTAATTTACCGAGGGGGACGGTGTATGGGGAAGGAGAGTTGACTCGTGCTCTTCCTCAAACGAAGTATTCGCGGAGCTTGCTTCCGTTCACGGGGTTAACGAAAGGGTTTCCGTCCAAGTCTCGCTAGCTTCATGGCTCCTCCTGAGAAGATTCTTTGTACCACGAACGGTCCTATCCGTGTAGGCTCCCACTTTCCGAGGGGATTGGTCCGCGTAGGAGGCTTTTCCTTTAGCACCAAGTCACCTTCTCTCGATGTCTCGGATCTTGACTTTCTTGTCGAATGCTCGTGCCATTCCGCTCCGGTAGGCTCGAGTGTGTTCCATGGCTTTCAATCCGCGCTCGTCGAGTAGAGCATGTTCGTCGTGGTGGCTCTGTAGCCATTCGACTTCATTGATCCGGTTTTCCAAGAGGACTCGGAGGGATGGAATTTCCAATTCCACGGTAACATTGCTTCCATTCCGTAGGTAAGTGCGAATGGAGTCTCCCCGTGGCGGTTCCGACCGATGTTCGGTATCCCTGCAGGGCTAGATGTAGCTTTTCGGGCCTCCCGACCTCCGGTGGTCATCTTTCGATTATCATGGCGAGAGTCTTGTTGGCCGCCTCTACCGCACCATTGGTTTGTGGTCTCGTAAGGAGAAGATCGTGACGTGTGACTCGAATTCGGCCGCAGTTGGTCACAATCTCCTTCGAAGTGAGTCCCATTGTCAAAGATGATCTCGTTGGGCACTCCATATCGGCACATGATGTTCTCTCAGATGAACTCGGCCACCTTCCTAGAATTCGCACTCTTGTACGATCCGGCTTCTACCCATTTGGTGAAGTAGTCGATCGCGACTAAAATGAACTCGTGACCATTGCTCCCCGGAGGAGTGATCTTGCCGATGACGTCGATTCCCCATGTGGCGAAAGGCCATGGCGTAGTCATGCAAGAGAGTTCGTGAGGAGGGATGTGATTGAGGTTGGAAAACCGTTGACATTTGTCGCAGCTTCTGACGAACCGGATGCACCTGTTTCCATTGATATCCAATAGTATCCCATACGGAGAATGATCTCGTGTCAATGCTCGGGCGTTCATGTGCGGACCGCAGTTCCGCTGTGAACTTCGTTCATTAGCTCGCCGGCTTTTTCTTTGTTTACACACCGAAGGAGTGGCCCTCGTGGCGCTTCTTGTATAACATACCCCTGCATGACGAAATGGGATGCCAGCGTTTTAATGCCATCATGTTTTTGGCTTTGATCCCTTCTTTGTATTTTCCATCTTCATTTTTGAAGGAAGCTTCTCCGCTTTGGAGGTACCGGTAAATTTGATTATACCAGTGGTTCGTCGATCGTTTCTTTTTCTTTTTCGATCTCACAAAGAATAGGCGGGTGTTTCCCGTCCGCCTATTCTCGAGGGGTTTTACCGCTTTCCCATCGGGAATTTCGACAAGAGAGGCGAGGGTTGCTGCATGGCGTCGCGGCGGTTCTCGTCTCTTGGCAAATAGTGAAAAGAGATGTCCTTGAACCGAGCAATGAGCTCCTCCATGTACGCGTGGTACTTCAAGGCCGGAATCTACCGTCTTCCATTTGTTGGATACTTGATTGATGATCAATGCCGAGTCTCCATATACATCCAAATCTAAGATGTTGCGCCGAGGGCGGCTTCCAAACTCGCCGCACAAGCCAGTATTCTCGCCGCATTGTTGGTTGCTTCAAAATTCAGCTTGATGGCTATGGGAGTATGCTCGTCCTTGGGATCGACAAGGAGCATTCCAATGCCATTCCCCTTCTTGTTGGCTGCACCATCGAAGAAGAGTTGCCGCCGGTTTGCACTGTCAAGTGAAAAGATTCCGTCGTCCGGAAATTGCGGATCGTGACCCTTAGGTTCACCGCTCGGGAAGTCGGCAAGCCGATCTCGCCATTACTCGCCCTTTCGTTGATTTTCTCGACCATGTACTTGATGTCGAACTCACCAGAAGAATGACCACTTGCTAGCCGCATTGACAGGATGGCTTGTCAAAGAGATATCTGACGGGGTCCACTTTGGAGACCAGAGCACCGAATGCGACCGTATGTAGTGTTTCAATTTCCCGACTACCCATACCAAGGCGGTACAGTTTTCTCCGATGCCGAGTAGCCGAGTTCACTTCCTTGAAGCTTTCGGCTTACGAAGTAGATTGCATGCTCAACCTTGGAATCTTTCTCGTTCTTGTGCCGCATTGCTTCGATAGACGTGTCTCATATCGTCGATACAGGAGTAGTGGCTTGTCTTCATGTGGCGGGCACGTAATTGGGGGATTCACCAAGTAGGTCTTGATCTTCTCGAAAGCCGTTTGGCACTCTGAGTCCCATTTGATGTCGGCATTCTTTTTCATCAGCTTGAACATGGGCTCGCAGAGAGATGTCAACCGGTTGATGAAGCGATCGATGTATCAAGTCTTCCCATGAAGCTCTTCACTTCGTCGTGGTTTGAGGCGGCTTCATGTCGATGATGGCCTTGATTTTCCCGGGATCGGCTTCGATACCTCTTTCGTAACCATGTACCCCAAGACCTTGCCGCGCTTGACGCCGAAGGTGCACTTTGCCGGTTCAACCTCATGGAGTGTTTTCTCGAGTCTCGTTAAAGAACTTCCTCGCATCCGTCATGTGCCGCATGTCCGATCCCTTGGAGTGGATGATCATGTCGTAGACATATACTTCGATTTCTTTGTGAATCATGTCATGGAAGAGGGCTGCTGCAGCCTCGCCGGTAAGTAGCCCCGGCGTTCTTTAGACCGAACGGCATGACCGTGTAACAAGATGTCCCCCATGGAGTGGTGAAGGCACTCTTGGCCTCGATCCTCCTCGGACATCTTGATCTGGTTGTATCCAAGAAACCCGTCCACGAAGGACTTTACTTCGAAATTCGCCGTGGTGTCGACTCAAAGCATGTCGATGTTAGGCAATGGGAAATCATCCTTAGGGCTGGCCTTGTTGAGATCCCTAAATCCACGCAAAGATCCGACCTTTCCGTTGGCCTTGGTGACCGTCACGATGTTGGAGAGCCAAGTCGGGTACTCAATCACTCGATGAAACCAACTCGGAGCATTTTCTCAATTTCTTCTTTAACTTGCAAGGACCACTCTGGCTTGATCTTGCGCAGCCTTCTGCTTGACAGGCTTGGATTCGGGATCCAGGGGAATTCGTGCTCCACGATTGAGGGATCGAGTCCTGGCATGTCCCGGTATGACCAGCGAACACGTCAACATACTCCCTGAGGAGGTTTATCGTGGCTTCCTTTTCTACATCGGCGAAGAAACCGCCCACTTGTGTCTCTTTAGGCTCTTGCACCGACCCTGTGTTCACTTTGGTCATAACCTCTTCGGCAGTCTGGGCCCGGTTGTCCTCTTGGTCAACTACACGCTCGAGAACTTCTCTAATGTATTGTTCGTTTAATGTGTCTCGCTTCTTTATCAATTGAATTATTAACGTCTTTTAAGTTGTTTGTTAACTTATCGCTTGTTAAAGTGGCAATGAGAGGATACTCCGAAAGGTCGACTTTTCATTACACAAGAACGGGAATACATGATTGGCTACAACATTATAGTCCTCCTGGCGTAAGGCCGTTGGATGACTCGTGAGGACTAGACTCGACAAGGACTCGACTCAGAGGGTTTGAGACCGGGTTTAGGGAGATGTGGGTGCGGGCCCGGCTTGTCTTCCAATTCTGCCCTGGCTTGCCCTTGGTCCGGTGAAAGTTACCCAATTCTTCAGCGGCATTGCTGGATGCTTGAGGAGGGTGCGGATCGAGAGGCTTGGCTCTGCCGTCCCTATCATGGCGATCATGCCGTTGTCGGAGCCCCGCCGATCAAATTGGGCAACTCCATGACTTCTTCAAAACGTACTCTGTAAGCCGGTCCACTGAGAGCATTTTCTATGAATTCTGGTTCCTTCTGCTTTGGACTTACTGTCTCGAATGTGGCCTCGGTGGCTGATCCGAACAATCTGTTTCCCATGGAGAGTACCTTGAGTTGCTCCTCCAAGTCTGGGATTCCCTTGAATGTGTACTCATGCTGGACCGTGGTGGCAGTTGGTCCAGGTAGAGCTGTGATGTCGAGGAACGCTCCCCTTATCGGATTAGCTTTGAGTCCCTTGAAACGCTTGAGGTCCCGTGCTAGCTGTTCCATTCTCTCTGTAGTCTTGGCGTTGACTATCCCTGCTTCTTTCACATCTTTATCAGTTCCACTGTCGGTCCCCGCCCGCTCGGTTCCGCCGTCGGTCCCCCGCCGCTTCTTCTGCGGTTCCCTTGGTGAAGTAATGAGCGAGGTCAAAGCTGTAAGGTCGGAGATTGGGTGTGCCGTCGGAGGTTCCCCTTTTGCGGGCTGCTGCCTTGGTGCGGGCGAGCCTTTTGTCTTCCTTGATGTCAGCTGGTGTTGGCACGTAACCAAGCCCCTGGACCGTGGTGTGGTCCTTGAGTTCAATAACTTGGTGCTGGCCTTGCAGCCTTTTGCCGAGCCCCAGTCCTGGGATGAAGTTCATGAGTTTCATCATCCTCATGGCGGGAGGAATCTGATCGTGAGACAAAGTGGAAGGTCCACGTTGCATATTTGGATCTTGGAGGTCTCCAGATTGAATCCAGCTAATGGCATGTCATCATTATGCTTGATTTCCAATACCGGAATGTCGTTGGTGCCGGGTCCCCTCGGTGGTGACACTGTCGCCGTAGATCGTGGTTAGCTCGTTGCCTTGCATGAACTTGAGGCACCGGTGAAGGGTGGATGCCACGCCATTGATTTGATGCAGCTGTGGACGCCCAGATGGCTGTGAAAGTGATTGGAATGTACAACACTTGGAATTCGGTGGGGATCACCCGCTACCGAACCGGATGTTGAGAGTAGCAACCCCGAGGACCGTACGGGAAGTAGAGTCATAGGCCTTGACAAAGGTGGATCAAGGCTTAAGATCTCGTGGGCTTGATGTCAAGCAGGTCCATCATCTTGGCCGGCAAGACATTCATTCCCGAACCTCCGTCTACCAACACGCGGGAAGGCGACGCTCGTCCACTGGACCGTGATGTAGAGCGGCTCATTGTGATCGCCCCCAAATTTTGGAAGGTCCAAATCTGTGAAGGTGATAATCTTGCCATAGTGGATGTTACCAATCATCCGAATGACTTCATCCGGGGTTGCGTCCACGGGGACCATGGTACGGGCCAGGCTTTCCTCTAGCTTGAGCTTGTGAGGATAAGAGGAGGTGAGCAGAGACCAAAGGGAAATGTTTGCTCGAGTCCGCTTGAGCCGAGTGAGGATCGGGTCCTCTTTCAAGGAACTTGTGTCTTCGGGCCGGCCGGACTGCACCTGCTCCGTCGGCTTTTTGGTGGCCTTAGGTGGTAATGCATGGATTTGACCCGATCGGGTTAGAACGCCGACATCGGGTTTGGTCCCTTCGAATAGGCCGCTCCGAGTTGAGCCATAGTTAGAGGAGGATTCCTCGTAGCATAGGGCCATATGTCTTCCCTCAACTCATTGATTGTGGATGAATTCCTGGGAGCTTCGGGCAGCTTGACGGATCTGTCCCCGGGATACGGGCTTAGGTGCCTCTCGCGGGAGGTAGCCTACAGCTTGACGTAGCTGTTCGAATGTAAGTGCACAAATGCTGATTGCCTCGAACCGAACCGTGCGTTGCGACCCTCCGGGAGGTTGGAGAGTTCTCGGCTCAAACGAACGGTCTCCTTGATCTCTTCACGGTATATCGCGTTCCTTTCCTTCTTGCCGAGCATACTCAGGCGATGCAGAGTTGGGTCCGCGATACTCGTGGTTGGCTAGTTTTCCTCCACTCGGGCCCAGATCAACCTTCTTGCAGTGGCTTCGCGTCGAGAGTTAATGCCTGCGTTTCTTCCCATGTGAGAATAGCCAGTGCTTCTTTGAACTGCGTGCGGCAATCTAGGTAAACCTCCTACTCATCCTCGAGATCTCATCCTCAACCGACTCCAGTCTGTCGGCTAACTCCTCTCTCTGCAAGTCTGCCCCTCTCATATGTTCCTCTATCCGCTCGTATCGGGCCGTATGTGCCCGGTTCTGCTCATCTAAATATGCTCGCATCTCATGCCACTGACCAAATGATCCCTGCTGGCTCGAACTACTAGTCTCCTGTCTCCTGGGCTCCTGCCTCTCCACATGCGGCTCCTCCTCATCATCATCCTCGCTCTCTGGTATCTCACCCCGATCAATAGCAAGCTGTCTCTTGGAGATATCAACCACTCCAGGCATACGCCAATCTCTAGGCTGATTTCCACTTGGATAAACGGCATCACTATCACATCTCATTCTTGAACCATTACCATATGTCAACCACAACGCATCAACTGACCCATCCACTCTGGAAAAAGCACTGTCATACCTCAACAAATACTCGTGGTCATAAAATTTCGGACCACCAATCAAGCCTGCTGAATCCAACGGCTTCTTCACAAAATGTAGGACCAACAAAGTAATCATCCCTCCCACGGGGATATTCCCGCTCGCCTGCCCCGAATAACTCTCACATCTCCTGAAGAAGTAATCAACCCAATCCGGGATTTTGTCAACAGACACAGCACACTGCATGAAGGCAATAGAAGTGGCATTTATTTGGGCCGGCTCCCCATTGCCAAAGAAGGTCATAGATAAGGCCTTGTACAAGAATCTCCACGCCGGATGATAGAACTCCTTTGCCCTCACATAGGGTCTCTGCATATACTTTCCAGTCAACTCAAAATAGAAAAACTCCACCGACTTGTCCTTTTTTGGTTCATCCTCAGGACTCATCTCCACCCCAAACAATTCCCTTACGACGTCATACTTAATCACTCTGCGAACATCATTCAAATTAAAACTCACACATTGCTCATTCTCATCATCCACGTATCTCTCCATAGTAGATAGAAACTCTAGAGTATACCGCTTATAGGTTGCGGCACTTTTTCCTAAAAATCCTCCCAAGCCCGCATTCAACAACAATTCTATCACCAATTCATTAACCCCAAGCTTCTGCAATGTCGGGATGCTCAAAAATTTTGTAACTTGAATCTCCCGTCCCCTTTTACACAAGTTCCTCCATTTGTTTTTCTGTGTTTCAGTCAAAGTCCGTAATCCCATAAAATCATCGGGTTGCTCTTCCGGCAAGAAAACAGACCGCTTTTGTTTCTTGGCCGGAGGATTAGGGTCAACACCTTTTCCTTTTGTTCTCACCATGTTTAATCAAACCAAGACAAAACACACGATGCACACACAGCAAACACAACCAGTCAACCAACACAATGCAATGCACTAACAGAATTCCCACAACACAACCACAGACACCAAAAGTAATCAAACAACACCAATTCAGACCAAAAATCTCCTGTCAAAACCAACCAAAACCTCCACAGCTCCCCAAGTAATGTAATGCTCAACAAGGAAATAATTTCGAAAATTACCTCACAATGCTTTCCACCAACCTCTTAGCTCCACCTTGTTGCTACAAATCACGCTTCAATAGATTTTTGCCAAAAGCCCCACAGTTGAAATTCTAGGGTTTCGGGTTTCGTGAATCAATGGCGAAATTAATGGATGGAATGGGGGTGTGTAGGGTCGGGATGTATGGGAGAGGTGGTGGGATTGGTTAATTTGAGGTTTAATGGGTGTAATTTGTGGGTATTAGGTAGAGAGAGAGAGAGAGGTTTAATGGGGGGGCCGAAATTGGTGGGGAAGATGGTGGGGGGTGGTGCGGTTTATGGAGGGAGGGAAGGAAAAGGAAGAAGAAGATGAAGATGAAAGAGAGAGAAGGCGGACGGTTTTTGAGTGTGGTGGGGTGAGTGGCGTTAATGGGGGGAAGGAAACAGGGAAAGAAGGAGTAATGGGGAAGAAGGAGTAATAGGGAACCCAGTCAACGCCCCCCTTTAATTAGTCAACGCCCCCCTTTAATTATTTTCCTTTTTTTTTTTTTTTTTTTTCAAAATATAAAAGCACGACTCGTGCTTTTAAGCCCGAGTCGTTCCCCACCTTCCAGTCGTGATACGAGGCGTGCAAAATTGATCACCCGTGCAGGTTCTTGCAACGAGTCGTGCATGTATACACGAGTCGTGCCCAGGCCTTTTTTTCAACTTTTTTTTTTTTTTTTTTTTTTTTTTTTTTTTTTTTTTTTAGCACGGACACAGTATCTTTGCTCCACTCCACTGCTTTTCTGCACACCACCACAACACAAAACCCTTAGTAGCACCAATTCTAAACAAAATAAAAATATAAAAATAACCAAAATAACAACGGAATGAAAATCCCAGGTTGCCTCCCGGTAAGCCGCCCTTCTTTACCGTCTTTAGCTAGACCAAATGCCGGGTTTAATGCCCCCGGCATAGCATATGGCTCAAACATAATTAGGATCGTAGAGATCAATCATCTCCACCTCCTCCACAGTAGCATCACTCCCATCAAAATAGGGCTTCAACCTTTGCCCATTAACCTTAAACTCTTGGTCTCCGGAAAGACTAGCGATCACGACCGCACCATGCGGGAATACCTCCCTCACCAAATAGGGACCGGTCCACCGGGACCTCAATTTACCGGGAAACAAGCACAAGCGGGAGTCAAATAGGAGGACTTTTTGACCGACTTTAAATTTCCTCCTCAAGATCATTTTATCATGCCACGCTTTTGCTCGTTCCTTGTAGGACAGATTATTTTCATAGGCCTCTCTCCGGATCTCATCTAGTTCATTCAATTGTAATTTCCTCTCCTCACCGGATCCATCCAGGTTCATGTTGAACTTTTTAATTGCCCAAAAGGATTTGTGCTCTAATTCCACGGGAAAGTGACATGGCTTCCCAAACACTAATCGATATGGGGACATACCAATAGGTGTCTTGTAAGCCGTACGATAAGCCATATAGCATCCTCTAGCCTAAGACTCCAATCTTTCCTATTCGGATTTACGGTCTTTTCGAGGATCGATTTAATTTCCCTATTGGAAACCTCGGCCTGGCCATTCGTTTGGGGGTGATAGGCGGTAGAGACCTTATGAGTGATATTATACTTTTTAACCAAGGCCTCCACCATCCTATTGCAAAAATGAGTCCCCCTATCACTAATCAAGGCCCTAGGCATCCCAAATCTAGACACAACATTACTCTTGAGAAAACTCACTACCACTTTAGAATCATCGGTGCGTGTAGGGATCGCTTCGACCCACTTGGAAACGTAGTCCACTGCAAGCAAGATGTACACAAAACCAAAAGAAATAGGGAACGGACCCATAAAGTCGATTCCCCACACATCAAAAACTTCGCAATTAATTACGATGTTTTGTGGCATCTCACTGCGGCGTCCTATATTTCCAACACGTTGACACCGGTCACAAGACTTACAAAATGCAGTGGCATCCATAAACAACTTTGGCCAAAAGAAGCCACTGTCTAACACTTTCCTAGCAGTGTTTTTGGCCCCAAAGTGACCACCGCATGCATACTCATGACAGAACTTTAGGATAGAGGCCACCTCGTTTTCCGGGATACACCTACGAATAACTTGGTCAGCGCAATGCTTCCACAAATTTGGTTCATCCCACACATAATACTTAGCCTCACTGCGGATTTTGTCTCTCTTGGATTTAGAAAATCCTTGGGGAAATTTATTAGAGACCAAAAAGTTTACTAGATCCGCATACCAAGGAATTACCACTTTAACCGCCCACAAAGCCTCATCAGGGAACTCGCCCCTAATAGGGGCTTGCTTATAAGGCTTGTCATCCTCTCTCACCAAACGACTCAAGTGATCGGCCACAACGTTTTCGGCTCCTTTCTTATCCTTGATTTCTATGTCAAATTCACTCAACGAAGGATCCACCGAATGAGTCTCGGTTTCGCCTCTTTCTTAGACATCAAATACCTAAGGGCAGCATGATCGGTGTACACAATGATTTTGGTCCCAAGCAAATAGGACCTAAACTTCTCTAATGCAAAGACCACCGCTAACATCTCTTTTACGTAGTAGAGTAATTTCTTTGTGCCTCATTTAAAGTCATAGATGCATAATAAATCACATGAGAGGCACGATCCACTTTTTGACCCAAAACTGCCCCCACGGCATAATCACTCGCATCACACATGATCTCAAATGGGAGAGACCAATTGGGGGCTTGAATAATAGGAGTAGATGTCAACCTACCCTTCAACTCATCAAAAGCGTTCTTGCATTTATCATCAAATTTAAAATCCACCTCTTTTTGCAACAAGGTGCATAGAGGTGATGCAATTTTTGAAAAATCTTTTATGAAGCGACGGTAGAATCCCGCATGACCAAGGAACGACCGCACTTCACGCACATTTGTAGGGTAAGGAAGTGTGGAAATAACGTCAATTTTTGCTTTATCCACTTCAATACCCTTTTTCGACACCACATGTCCTAACACAATGCCTTGCTCCACCATAAAGTGACATTTTTCAAAATTTAAAACCAAATTTGTTTCAACACATCGGTCAAGAACTAAAGCAAGGTGAGCAAGACATTGGTCGAACGAGTCTCCATGGACGGTGAAGTCATCCATGAAAACCTCCATAAAATTCTCTACATAATCGGAGAAGATGCTCATCATACACCTTTGAAAAGTCGCAGGTGCATTGCATAAACCAAAGGGCATCCTCCGATAGGCAAAGGTGCCGAAGGGGCAAGTGAAAGTGGTTTTCTCTTGGTCTTCCGGTGCAATTGGTATTTGAAAATACCCGGAATAACCATCAAGAAAACAATAGTATGCCCTTCCGGCAAGCCTTTCCAACATCTGATCAATAAATGGGAGGGGGAAGTGATCTTTCCTAGTTACCTCATTCAGCCGACGAAGATCAATACAGACACGCCATCCCGTTTGCTCCCGCGTTGGCACCAACTCGCCCTTGTGGTTGATGACGACAGTGATTCCACCCCGCTTGGCTACACATTGAGTAGGACTCACCCACTCACTATCCGAAATGGCATATATGATCCCCATCTGCAGCAACTTCAACACTTCCTTCTTCACCACCTCCATCATAGGTGGGTTCAACCTCCTCTGCGGTTGCCTTACCGGCTTAGCACCCTCTTCTAGTAAAATCCGGTGAGTACATAAAGAAGGACTTATGCCCTTGATGTCGGCAATAGTCCACCCAATCGCTTCTTTCCGCTCCCGGATCACATCAACTAATTTCTTCTCTTGCTCCTCCGTCAAAACACTAGAGATCACCACAGGAAGTGTCTTCCCTTCACCCAAGAAAGCATATTTCAAATTCTCGGGGAGGGGCTTTAATTCAAGAACAGGTGCCTTCTCAACAGATGGCAATGGCTTCTCCGGTGGCACCTCCAACTGTAGATGACCATAACCCGATGGTGAGACATACATAGCATCCTCAGAAAGGCTCATAACCGCCTTCTTCATCTCATCGGAAATGTCAAACTCTAACCCGGCGTACTCCAAGGCATTCTCTAACACAGATTTCATGTCATCATCTCCTCCGCACACATCAAATACCTCTTGAGCTATGGGCTCCATTACATCAATGAAGTTCACCGAGTGCACATCCTTAGGGTACTTCATGGCATCAAAGATATTGAACTCCATTTGTTGCCCATCAAACTCCATAGTCAATGACCCATTCGTGACATCCAACTTGGTACGAGCAGTCGACATGAAAGGCCTCCCTAACAGAATGGGAGCCTTAGGGTCCGTATCCATCTCCAAGACATAAAAATCCGCAGGAAAAATGAGCTTCCCAACCCGAACTAGAACATCCTCAATCAACCCCTTAGGGTACGCATTTGATCTGTCGGCAAGCTGTATAATCACCCGAGTGTCCTGTAAAGGTCCCAACTTTAGGTTCTCAAACAACGCATAGGGCATGACGTTGATTGAAGCCCCCAAGTCAAGCATAGCCATATGCTCCGAATTATCCCCAAGAGACACCGGAATCACGAACATACCCGGATCACTACACTTTTTCGGCATCCTCTTCTGATAGACTGCAGACACATGCTCACTGATTTTTACCTTTTTCTGACTCCGCACCTTCTGATTCCTCTTCATCGTGCATAACTCTTTCAAGAACTTAGCATACCTTGGAACCGACTGCAGGAGATCAAGAAATGGAATGTTTACCTCAAGCCTTTTGAATGTGTCAAAGATAGCCTTATCAGGCTCCGGCTTTCTGTCCTCCCTTAGTGCATACGGAAACGGGGGATCGGCTCATACACAGAAATGCGGTGCAGTACTCTTCTCCTTTTCAGGAGTCTTTACCTCGGGTGTAACTCTCTCAACCACTAGCTCGGGCTCCTCTTCAACAACCACTTCCTCTAGCTTCTTCCCACTGCGCAAAGTCATTGCACTAACATTAGACTTCGGATTCGGTTCCGTTCTAGATGGTAACTTCCCAGAATTTTGAGCCTCCAATCTGCCCACAGCATCTGCAATCTGCCCCATCTGTCTCTCAAGACCGCTGATACTCGTGTCGGTCCTCTGCTGATACTGCTGAAAACCGTTGGATAAGGTGGTCATACTCTGAGCCAGCGTACGGAACATATCTTCTGTAGACTGCCCCTGCGGCTGCTGCTGCTGTCCAACAGGTGGTGCAATGCGGATTAAAGCTGGTTGCCACGATACTGGCGACCTGCTGAAATCCTGGCGATTGTTGAGCAGTACATGCGAAGCCTTGTTGCCCGTGTGGTGGACCATATCTAAGGTTTGGATGAACATTATTCGCAGCATTGTAATTGAACTGCGGTGGCCTCTGACCCTGCTGATTGAACCCTATAGCATTGACATCTACCACCTCCTCAGTCTGAAGAGTAGGACAAGAATCAGTCAGGTGGGTCACATCATTACATATACCACATGCCCGAGGTTGTTGACCCAAAACCAAAGTCTTCAACAGACTTTTAACATCTTCCAACTCGGTCTTCAACTCACTCGTTGCATCACTCGATCCTGCAGCACTGACTTGTCTAACGCTAGACCTCCTCCCATGAGTCCTTGTGCTCTTGGCTAATTCCTCTATCAACTTCTCTGCATCCCTAGTATTTTTGTTCAAAATGCTACCTCCACAAGCAGAATCTATCCACCGTTTGTCCTGCACAGTCAATCCTCCATAGAAGTATACAATAAGCTGCTCATCATCGAAACCATGATACGGACAACTTCTGCAGAGCTTGTAGAACCGGTTGTGATAGTCATATAGTGATTCATCGGACCGCTGCTCCATGTTGCTGATATCCCGCTTCATGACATTAATCTGATCAGGAGGGAAGAACTCATCAAGGAACACCTCCTTCAACTGCTGCCAAGTTGTAATGCTATTCGGTGGCAAGTGGTAGTACCATGCATTCGCGTTATCCTTAAGAGTAAAGGAAAATGCCCTCAACAATAACTGCTCAAGAGGCAACGTAGCCGGCTTCATGCTCTTGCAAATCTGCACAAACTGGGAAATATGTTGATTCGGATTCTCCCCTGGTATACCATGGAAATGGGGCAACTGGTTCAACAACCCCGGCTTCAACTCAAAAGTGACCCCAGCCGGCAAATCCGGAAATAGCACTGCTTGCGGTTGCTCATTCCAGTTAGGAGCAATCCTTTGCCTCAATGTCTGAGGTGGGGGATTGTTATTGCCTCTTCCGTTACCCCCATTGTTCACAACCTCCGGACCATCATCGTTCCCACCGTTATTATTATTCATCTCGTCCCGCTGTAAATTTCTCCTGCACCTAAAATATCTTTCAATTTCTGGAACAAAAGGACTAATAGATTGATTAGCAGAACGGGTATGGACCATAAAAGGTTCCACACCACAAGACAACAATAATAATAATGTGCAATTAACAGAAAACAAGAAAAAGAAAAAGAAACAGAAATAGATTAAGAAAAGAATAAGAGTGCAAACAAATAAAACCGTTCCCCGGCAACGGCGCCAAAATTTGATAGGTCTAAAGTCGCACGCCTACAAATTAATTAATTTCCAAGACTATACTCGGCTACAAAAACTGCAGCTAGGACAAGTCCAGGGTCGATCCACTGAAGAACGGTTATTTGATTGCACAATTGTCACTTGACAAGATTGGGGGTTTGTTTAATTGTAATTTAAATTCCTAAAACAGAAATTAAGAAAACTAAGTTGTAAAAACAATTAAAGGCAAGCACTTCAGATTTGTTTCCGTCCCCGTTTATCAATTCAATATCATTGGTATAATTTCTTTTTCTTCCTTCCTATTCACTTGATCCGGAATATATTTCAATTCCTATTTCTTTCTTAGTAATGGTTGTAAGCAGTGACACACTCACCTATTCCCCTAATCAATACCTAAACCTAACTGACACAGTCTATATTCACAATATTGATTGATAAAGCTCTAAGAAAATAAGATCAAGAATTTCACTATTCTTTTGTAAATAGATCAAAACCTAGTTTTACCCCCTTTTTAATTTACCACGACACGTGCATAAATCTCAAAGATGCTACTTGTGAAAAAATCCTAATCTGACACAGACTTAAGATTAAACTAGCATTAAATCAATTACAAGGGAAAAGAAAGTGATCAAATCTCAAAACCCTAGAAAAGATTTATCAATTAACAATAAGTAAAACTATGAATAGGAATTTAGAAACAAAGAAATTAATACCTCAATCGAATTAACAAACGGTTCAAGATCCAAATCTGAAGCAAAGGTTTTAAGCTTCCATGAAAAACTGCTGAATGCTCTAAGAAATAATAATAATTGCAAAAACAAAAAAAACGTCCTAAATTGTTCCCTATTGCCAATATTTATCCTTTGCCATAAAACCTAAGTTAATAAGGAAAAAGGAAACTAAAAAAAAATAAAGAAAGGAAAAGAAAATAATAATAATAATAATAATCCAATACGCGTACAACTGACTGCCTCGATGACATCACCAACCGCCCTTGCACGACTCGTGCATACCACCACCACTCGTGCACCACTACACGACTCGTGCACGAGTACACGACTCGTGCACCTCCTCTTCACTCGTGCCACGCCTCGTGCAACTTTGGTCATCCTGTACAGATCAATTGCACGACTCGTGCATACAGCCACGAGTCGTGCCCCAGCTTGAGAACCCTTATTTCCAGGAACTTGCCTCTTAACCCTTGAAGTCTCCTTCCTGCTACACTTTTACCTCCTAGCCTGTAGTTGACTTTGACTTGAACAAATGCTGACCTTCTAATTTAGCCTCTTCAAAATAACATTGCTTTTCAAATATCAACTTCCCAAATTACATCAAAACACTAACATAATCTTCCTATTACATTGTTCCTCATTGATACATAATATAACAATATTACTTAAATAAATACAAAATATAATCATATTGCTATAAAATGTCTACAAAAATCGAGGAATTACCATATATAAAAACCAACCTATCAAATTCCCCCACGCTTAGACCTTTTACTCGTCCCTGAGTAAATATCTAAATCCTCGCTAACTCCAGGTCTAAATTAGATGCGCGAGGGGGAAAATGATTTCCCTAACTCCTCTAAACTTCCCAATCAGTGATGTCAACACAAAAACTCGGAGCATGATCTCCGCTCCTTATCACTCCAACAAAAAGGTAATAATGGTACCAATGACCTTAGTTTGATCCCCACTCCAATTATGCAAAAACGGGTCATCCAAACTAAGGCCCACACAATCAAAAAGCTAGGGGGAATATAATGTCCTACCCTTCCCCCACGCTATCCTCACTCTACTACTACCTCAACCCAAGTCAATGTCCCAACAAAGACTCACCTCGCAAAATACGCCAACCCCCCTTATATCACCACAAGAGAAATACGAGGATTTTCTAACCTAACTCCTCTAGCCGAACCTCCTACGCCAAAAGAATTAATCCTACCCTACGCTCCAAACCTCCCTTATATCTCCTCACCGGTGATATATAAGATGTCACAAATTTCAACTCCTCACCTTTTGCCTAAGCGCCCTTTCGGTTTTTCGCTTAGCCCCTCATTTTTTTCTTTTTTTTTTTTTCATTTTTTTTTTTTCATTAATTTTTTTTTTTTTTTTATTTTTTTTAACACTGTACAACATAGATCAATCCCCTCCCCCACGCTTCATTTTCACAATGCCCTCAGTGTGACAAAAACATCATAACAAAGAAAATAAAACGTGAGGGAGAAAGGAGAATACCATCAACGCCAGCAACTCCAAAAAGATCGAGAGGACTCGCCAAATCGAACTCCTCTCTCAGTGCGTCTCTGTCCTCTCCGTGCTGCTCTGCCATCCATCATCTCGGTGTAATCAGCGGGGACCGGCTCATAAACCCTCGGCTCGGGCTGCTGCACATAAGCCTCCAACTGCTGCTGCCTCCTACTCATCCTCGAGATCTCATCCTCAACCGACTCCAGTCTGTCGGCTAACTCCTCTCTCTGCAAGTCTGCCCCTCTCATATGTTCCTCTATCCGCTCGTATCGGGCCGTATGTGCCCGGTTCTGCTCATCTAAATATGCTCGCATCTCATGCCACTGACCAAATGATCCCTGCTGGCTCGAACTACTAGTCTCCTGTCTCCTAGGCTCCTGCCTCTCCACATGCGGCTCCTCCTCATCATCATCCTCGCTCTCTGGTATCTCACCCCGATCAATAGCAAGCTGTCTCTTGGAGATATCAACCACTCCAGGCATACGCCAATCTCTAGGCTGATTTCCACTTGGATAAACGGCATCACTATCACATCTCATTCTCAAACCATTACCATATGTCAACCACAACGCATCAACTGACCCATCCACTCTGGAAAAAGCACTGTCATACCTCAACAAATACTCGTGGTCATAAAATTTCGGACCACCAATCAAGCCTGCTGAATCCAACGGCTTCTTCACAAAATGTAGGACCAACAAAGTAACCATCCCTCCCACGGGGATATTCCCGCTCGCCTGCCCCGAATAACTCTCACATCTCCTGAAGAAGTAATCAACCCAATCCGGGATTTTGTCAACAGACACAGCACACTGCATGAAGGCAATAGAAGTGGCATTTGTTTGGGCCGGCTCCCCATTGCCAAAGAAGGTCATAGATAAGGCCTTGTACAAGAATCTCCACGCCGGATGATAGAACTCCTTTGCCCTCACATAGGGTCTCTGCATATACTTTCCAGTCAACTCAAAATAGAAAAACTCCACCGACTTGTCCTTTTTTGGTTCATCCTCAGGACTCATCCCCACCCCAAACAATTCCCTTACGACGTCATACTTAATCACTCTGCGAACATCATTCAAATTAAAACTCACACATTGCTCATTCTCATCATCCACGTATCTCTCCATAGTAGATAGAAACTCTAGAGTATACCGCTTATAGGTTGCGGCACTTTTTCCTAAAAATCCTCCCAAGCCCGCATTCAACAACAATTCTATCACCAATTCATTAACCCCAAGCTTCTGCAATGTCGGGATGCTCAAAAATTTTGTAACTTGAATCTCCCGTCCCCTTTTACACAAGTTCCTCCATTTGTTTTTCTGTGTTTCAGTCAAAGTCCGTAATCCCATAAAATCATCGGGTTGCTCTTCCGGCAAGAAAACAGACCGCTTTTGTTTCTTGGCCGGAGGATTAGGGTCAACACCTTTTCCTTTTGTTCTCACCATGTTTAATCAAACCAAGACAAAATACACGATGCACACACAGCAAACACAACCAGTCAACCAACACAATGCAATGCACTAACAGAATTCCCACAACACAACCACAGACACCAAAAGTAATCAAACAACACCAATTCAGACCAAAAATCTCCTGTCAAAACCAACCAAAACCTCCACAGCTCCCCAAGTAATGTAATGCTCAACAAGGAAATAATTTCGAAAATTACCTCACAATGCTTTCCACCAACCTCTTAGCTCCACCTTGTTGCTACAAACCACGCTTCAATAGATTTTTGCCAAAAGCCCCACAGTTGAAATTCTAGGGTTTCGGGTTTCGTGAATCAATGGCGAAATTAATGGATGGAATGGGGGTGTGTAGGGTCGGGATGTATGGGAGAGGTGGTGGGATTGGTTAATTTGAGGTTTAATGGGTGTAATTTGTGGGTATTAGGTAGAGAGAGAGAGAGAGGTTTAATGGGGGGGCCGAAATTGGTGGGGAAGATGGTGGGGGGTGGTGCGGTTTATGGAGGGAGGGAAGGAAAAGGAAGAAGAAGATGAAGATGAAAGAGAGAGAAGGCGGACGGTTTTTGAGTGTGGTGGGGTGAGTGGCGTTAATGGGGGGAAGGAAACAGGGAAAGAAGGAGTAATGGGGAAGAAGGAGTAATAGGGAACCCAGTCAACGCCCCCCTTTAATTATTTTCCTTTTTTTTTTTTTTTTTTTTTTTTCAAAATATAAAAGCACGACTCGTGCTTTTAAGCCCGAGTCGTTCCCCACCTTCCAGTCGTGATACGAGGCGTGCAAAATTGATCACCCGTGCAGGTTCTTGCAACGAGTCGTGCATGTATACACGAGTCGTGCCCAGGCCTTTTTTTCAACTTTTTTTTTTTACAGCCTGGACACAGTATCTTTGCTCCACTCCACTGCTTTTCTGCACACCACCACAACACAAAACCCTTAGTAGCACCAATTCTAAACAAAATAAAAATATAAAAATAACCAAAATAACAACGGAATGAAAATCCCGGGTTGCCTCCCGGTAAGCCGCCCTTCTTTACCGTCTTTAGCTAGACCAAATGCCGGGTTTAATGCCCCCGACATAGCATATGGCTCAAACATAATTAGGATCGTAGAGATCAATCATCTCCACCTCCTCCACAGTAGCATCACTCCCATCAAAATAGGGCTTCAACCTTTGCCCATTAACCTTAAACTCTTGGTCTCCGGAAAGACTAGCGATCACGGCCGCACCATGCGGGAATACCTCCCTCACCAAATAGGGACCGGTCCACCGGGACCTCAATTTATCGGGAAACAAGCACAAGCGGGAGTCAAATAGGAGGACTTTTTGACCGACTTTAATTTTCCTCCTCAAGATCATTTTATCATGCCACGCTTTTGCTCGTTCCTTGTAGGACAGATTATTTTCATAGGCCTCTCTCCGGATCTCATCTAGTTCATTCAATTGTAATTTCCTCTCCTCACCGGATCCATCCAGGTTCATGTTGAACTTTTTAATTGCCCAAAAGGCTTTGTGCTCTAATTCCACGGGCAAGTGACATGGCTTCCCAAACACTAATCGATATGGGGACATACCAATAGGTGTCTTGTAAGCCGTACGATAAGCCCATAGAGCATCCTCTAGCCTAAGACTCCAATCTTTCCTATTCGGATTTACGGTCTTTTCGAGGATCGATTTAATTTCCCTATTGGACACCTCGGCCTGGCCATTCGTTTGGGGGTGATAGGCGGTAGAGACCTTATGAGTGATATTATACTTTTTAACCAAGGCCTCCACCATCCTATTGCAAAAATGAGTCCCCCTATCACTAATCAAGGCCCTAGGCATCCCAAATCTAGACACAACATTACTCTTGAGAAAACTCACTACCACTTTAGAATCATCGGTGCGTGTAGGGATCGCTTCGACCCACTTGGAAACGTAGTCCACTGCAAGCAAGATGTACACAAAACCAAAAGAAATAGGGAACGGACCCATAAAGTCGATTCCCCACACATCAAAAACTTCGCAATTAATTACGATGTTTTGTGGCATCTCACTGCGGCGTCCTATATTTCCAACACGTTGACACTGGTCACAAGACTTACAAAATGCAGTGGCATCCATAAACAACTTTGGCCAAAAGAAGCCACTGTCTAACACTTTCCTAGCAGTGTTTTTGGCCCCAAAGTGACCACCGCATGCATACTCATGACAGAACTTTAGGATAGAGGCCACCTCGTTTTCCGGGATACACCTACGAATAACTTGGTCAGCGCAATGCTTCCACAAATTTGGTTCATCCCACACATAATACTTAGCCTCACTGCGGATTTTGTCTCTCTTGGATTTAGAAAATCCTTGGGGAAATTTATTAGAGACCAAAAAGTTTACTAGATCCGCATACCAAGGAATTACCTCTTTAACCGCCCACAAAGCCTCATCAGGGAACTCGCCCCTAATAGGGGCTTGCTTATAAGGCTTGTCATCCTCTTTCACCAAACGACTCAAGTGATCGGCCACAACGTTTTCGGCTCCTTTCTTATCCTTGATTTCTATGTCAAATTCACTCAACAGAAGGATCCACCGAATGAGTCTCGGTTTCGCCTCTTTCTTAGACATCAAATACCTAAGGGCAGCATGATCGGTGTACACAATGATTTTGGTCCCAAGCAAATAGGACCTAAACTTCTCTAATGCAAAGACCACCGCTAACATCTCTTTTTCTGTAGTAGAGTAATTTCTTTGTGCCTCATTTAAAGTCATAGATGCATAATAAATCACATGAGAGGCACGATCCACTTTTTGACCCAAAACTGCCCCCACGGCATAATCACTCGCATCACACATGATCTCAAACGGGAGAGACCAATTGGGGGCTTGAATAATAGGAGTAGATGTCAACCTACCCTTCAACTCATCAAAAGCGTTCTTGCATTTATCATCAAATTTAAAATCCACCTCTTTTTGCAACAAGGTGCATAGAGGTGATGCAATTTTTGAAAAATCTTTTATGAAGCGACGGTAGAATCCCGCATGACCAAGGAACGACCGCACTTCACGCACATTTGTAGGGTAAGGAAGTGTGGAAATAACGTCAATTTTTGCTTTATCCACTTCAATACCCTTTTTCGACACCACATGTCCTAACACAATGCCTTGCTCCACCATAAAGTGACATTTTTCAAAATTTAAAACCAAATTTGTTTCAACACATCGGTCAAGAACTAAAGCAAGGTGAGCAAGACATTGGTCGAACGAGTCTCCATGGACGGTGAAGTCATCCATGAAAACCTCCATAAAATTCTCTACATAATCGGAGAAGATGCTCATCATACACCTTTGAAAAGTCGCAGGTGCATTGCATAAACCAAAGGGCATCCTCCGATAGGCAAAGGTGCCGAAGGGGCAAGTGAAAGTGGTTTTCTCTTGGTCTTCCGGTGCAATTGGTATTTGAAAATACCCGGAATAACCATCAAGAAAACAATAGTATGCCCTTCCGGCAAGCCTTTCCAACATCTGATCAATAAATGGGAGGGGGAAGTGATCTTTCCTAGTTACCTCATTCGGTAGACGAAGATCAATACAGACACGCCATCCCATTTGCTCCCGGGTTGGCACCAACTCGCCCTTGTGGTTGATGACGACAGTGATTCCACCCCGCTTGGCTACACATTGAGTAGGACTCACCCACTCACTATCCGAAATGGCATATATGATCCCCATCTGCAGCAACTTCAACACTTCCTTCTTCACCACCTCCATCATAGGTGGGTTCAACCTCCTCTGCGGTTGCCTTACCGGCTTAGCACCCTCTTCTAGTAAAATCCGGTGAGTACATAAAGAAGGACTTATGCCCTTGATGTCGGCAATAGTCCACCCAATCGCTTCTTTCCGCTCCCGGATCACATCAACTAATTTCTTCTCTTGCTCCTCCGTCAAAACACTAGAGATCACCACAGGAAGTGTCTTCCCTTCACCCAAGAAAGCATATTTCAAATTCTCGGGGAGGGGCTTTAATTCAAGAACATGTGCCTTCTCAACAGATGGCAATGGCTTCTCCGGTGGCACCTCCAACTGTAGATGACCATAACCCGATGGTGAGACATATATAGCATCCTCAGAAAGGCTCATAACCGCCTTCTTCATCTCATCGGAAATGTCAAACTCTAACCCGGCGTACTCCAAGGCATTCTCTAACACAGATTTCATGTCATCATCTCCTCCGCACACATCAAATACCTCTTGAGCTATGGGCTCCATTACATCAATGAAGATCACCGAGTGCACATCCTTAGGGTACTTCATGGCATCAAAGATATTGAACTCCATTTGTTGCCCATCAAACTCCATAGTCAATGACCCATTCGTGACATCCAACTTGGTACGAGCAGTCGACATGAAAGGCCTCCCTAACAGAATGGGAGCCTTAGGGTCCGTATCCATCTCCAAGACATAAAAATCCGCAGGAAAAATGAGCTTCCCAACCCGAACTAGAACATCCTCAATCAACCCCTTAGGGTACGCATTTGATACGTCGGCAAGGCCGTATAATCACCCGAGTGTCCTGTAAAGGTCCCAACTTTAGGTTCTCAAACAACGCATAGGGCATGACGTTGATTGAAGCCCCCAAGTCAAGCATAGCCATATGCTCCGAATTATCCCCAAGAGACACCGGAATCACGAACATACCCGGATCACTACACTTTTTCGGCATCCTCTTCTGATAGACTGAGACACATGCTCACCGATTTTTACCTTTTCGACTCCGCACCTTCTGATTCCTCTTCATCGTGCATAACTCTTTCAAGAACTTAGCATACCTTGGAACCGACTGCAGGAGATCAAGAAATGGAATGTTTACCTCAAGCCTTTTGAATGTGTCAAAGATAGCCTTATCAGGCTCCGGCTTTCTGTCCTCCCTTAGTGCATACGGAAACGGGGGGACTGGCTCATACACAGGAAATACTGGTGCAGTACTCTTCTCCTTTTCAGGAGTCTTTACCTCGGGTGTAACTCTCTCAACAACTAGCTCGGGCTCCTCTTCAACAACCACTTCCTCTAGCTTCTTCCCACTGCGCAAAGTCATTGCACTAACATTAGACTTCGGATTCGGTTCCGTTCTAGATGGTAACTTCCCAGAATTTTGAGCCTCCAATCGCCACAGACATTCGCAATCTGCCCCATCTGTCTCTCAAGACCGGCGATACTCGTGTCGGTCCTCTGCGTCTTGCTGAAAACCGTTGGATAAGGTGGTCATACTCTGAGCCAGCGTACGGAACATATCTTCTGTAGACTGCCCCTGCGGCTGCTGCTGTCCAACAGGTGGTCTGTGCGATTAAAGCGGTTGCCACGATCTGCGACCCTGCGAAATCCTGGCGATTGTTGAGCAGTACATGCGAAGCCTTGTTGCCCCTGTGGTGGACCATATCTAAGGTTTGGATGAACATTATTCGCAGCATTGTAATTGAACTGCGGTGGCCTCTGACCCTGCTGATTGAACCCTATAGCATTGACATCTACCACCTCCTCAGTCTGAAGAGTAGGACAAGAATCAGTCAGGTGGGTCACATCATTACATATACCACATGCCCGAGGTTGTTGACCCAAAACCAAAGTCTTCAACAGACTTTTAACATCTTCCAACTCGGTCTTCAACTCACTCGTTGCATCACTCGATCCTGCAGCACTGACTTGTCTAACGCTAGACCTCCTCCCATGAGTCCTTGTGCTCTTGGCTAATTCCTCTATCAACTTCTCTGCATCCCTAGTATTTTTGTTCAAAATAATACCTCCACAAGCAGAATCTATCCACCGTTTGTCCTGCACAGTCAATCCTCCATAGAAGTATACAATAAGCTGCTCATCATCGAAACCATGATACGGACAACTTCTGCAGAGCTTGTAGAACCGGTTGTGATAGTCATATAGTGATTCATCGGACCGCTGCTCCATGTTGCTGATATCCCGCTTCATGACATTAATCTGATCAGGAGGGAAGAACTCATCAAGGAACACCTCCTTCAACTGCTGCCAAGTTGTAATGCTATTCGGTGGCAAGTGGTAGTACCATGCATTCGCGTTATCCTTAAGAGTAAAGGAAAACGCCCTCAACAATAACTGCTCAAGAGGCAACGTAGCCGGCTTCATGCTCTTGCAAATCTGCACAAACTGGGAAATATGTTGATTCGGATTCTCCCCTGGTATACCATGGAAATGGGGCAACTGGTTCAACAACCCCGGCTTCAACTCAAAAGTGACCCCAGCCGGCAAATCCGGAAATAGCACTGCTTGCGGTTGCTCATTCCGATTAGGAGCAATCCTTTGCCTCAATGTACGAGGTGGGGGATTGTTATTGCCTCTTCCGTTAACCCCATTGTTCACAACCTCCAGGACCATCATCGTTCCCACCGTTATTATTATTCATCTCGTCCCGCTGTAAATTTCTCCTGCACCTAAAATATCTTTCAATTTCTGGAACAAAAGGACTAATAGATTGATTAGCAGAACGGGTATGGACCATAAAAGGTTCCACACCACAAGACAACAATAATAATAATGTGCAATTAACAGAAAACAAGAAAAAGAAAAAGAAACAGAAATAGATTAAGAAAAGAATAAGAGTGCAAACAAATAAAACCGTTCCCCGGCAACGGCGCCAAAATTTGATAGGTCTAAAGTCGCACGCCTACAAATTAATTAATTTCCAAGACTATACTCGGCTACAAAAACTGCAGCTAGGACAAGTCCAGGGTCGATCCACTGAAGAACGGTTATTTGATTGCACAATTGTCACTTGACAAGATTGGGGGTTTGTTTAATTGTAATTTAAATTCCTAAAACAGAAATTAAGAAAACTAAGTTGTAAAAACAATTAAAGGCAAGCACTTCAGATTTGTTTTCGTCCCCGTTTATCAATTCAATATCATTGGTATAATTTCTTTTTCTTCCTTCCTATTCACTTGATCCGGAATATATTTCAATTCCTATTTCTTTCTTAGTAATGGTTGTAAGCAGTGACACACTCACCTATTCCCCTAATCAATACCTAAACCTAACTGACACAGTCTAGATTCACAATATTGATTGATAAAGCTCTAAGAAATTAAGATCAAGAATTTCACTATTCTTTTGCAAATAGATCAAAACCTAGTTTTACCCCCTTTTTAATTTACCACGACACGTGCATAAATCTCAAAGATGCTACTTGTGAAAAAATCCTAATCTGACATAGACTTAAGATTAAACTAGCATTAAATCAATTACAAGGGAAAAGAAAGTGATCAAATCTCAAAACCCTAGAAAAGATTTATCAATTAACAATAAGTAAAACTATGAATAGGAATTTAGAAACAAAGAAATTAATACCTCAATCGAATTAACAAACGGTTCAAGATCCAAATCTGAAGCAAAGGTTTTAAGCTTCCATGAAAAACTGCTGAATGCTCTAAGAAATAATAATAATTGCAAAAACAAAAAAAACGTCCTAAATTGTTCCCTATTGCCAATATTTATCCTTTGCCATAAAACCTAAGTTAATAAGGAAAAAGGAAACTAAAAAAAATAAGTAAAGGAAAAGAAAATAATAATAATAATAATAATCCAATACGCATACAACTGACTGCCTCGATGACATCACCAACCGCCCTTGCACGACTCGTGCATACCACCACCACTCGTGCACCACTACACGACTCGTGCACGAGTACACGACTCATGCACCTCCTCTTCACTCGTGCCACGCCTCGTGCAACTTTGGTCATCCTGTACAGATCAATTGCACGACTCGTGCATACAGCCATGAGTCGTGCCCCAGCTTGAGAACCCTTATTTCCAGGAACTTGCCTCTTAACCCTTGAAGTCTCCTTCCTGCTACACTTTTACCTCCTGGCCTGTAGTTGACTTTGACTTGAACAAATGCTGACCTTCTAATTTAGCCTCTTCAAAATAACATTGCTTTTCAAATAACAACTTCCCAAATTACATCAAAACACTAACATAATCTTCCTATTACATTGTTCCTCATTGATACATAATATAACAATATTACTAAAATAAATACAAAATATAATCATATTGCTATAAAATGTCTACGAAAATCGAGGAATTACCATATATAAAAACCAACCTATCACAACATGATCCTTCTTACCCTCGACAACATACCCCTCAGGCCGGCTCATATAGACCTCCTCCTCAAGCTTTCCATGCAAAAAGACCCTTTTCACAAATAACTGCTCAAGCTCTAGATCTAAAACCGCCTCAAAGCTCAACAAGGCATAAATACATGTGTCTAATACTACTAGTGAAATTACTCCATTGTAGTCTCCTTTGAATTTGTAGACCCACTTGCGGCTGACTAATTCCTTCTTTGGTGGAGTTCTATCAAATTCCCATGTCCGATCTTCCATAGCAACCAACAACCTTGCAGAAGCAAAACACGACATAACTTCCTTGTAGAAGACTGCTTCATGCACATAAACAGATTTCGCAGCGGACAAGACATAAGCAACCATCTTCTCAAAGCCATATCGAACAGAGGTACTATCATTCCTTCTTCCCCTACCAAGATCACTGGTAGTCTCCACCTGCTTGTTGGTCTCCTCCTTCTGAACTGGAGCATCAGTCGGAGTCACTCTATCAGACAGATCAACAGCATCCAAGTCAAGTTCCACCCCTTTTGAGTTATCTCCAACTAACTCCACCTGTTTGTATACCCGTTCTACAGAACAGTTCTTCTCTTGGAGACGTAGAGCAACATCTCTACCAATCAGGAACTTAGACGCAATAGAATTCCATAACCGAAATCCACTCACTCCAGAATTATAGCCAACAAAGATACACTTTTTGGCCCTTTGCTCCAATTTGTTGTACACATAAACATACATGGGACACCCGAAAATACACAATCTTGAGTCACCTCCTAGAGAGCTTGACCACATCTCCATCAGAGTCTTCATCCCAAAACCAGAATTTGAAGAACGATTAGCCAAATAAGCAGTCATACTAATCTTCTTTGCACAAAGTTCCTTTAACAATGCATGTGACAACAAACCCCGAGCCCTCTCTATCAAAGTGCGATTCATCAACAACAAACCACCCTCAGAGAGTTCTGTCAATCCCTTCAAGCAAATGTGACACAATGTCATGTCCCATGGTTGAGTAACCTCCGCCTCAATCGTTGACCCCGTTGCAATAGATACATCACCAACAACCGTAGACCCAAGAAGCTTATACAATGTCCCCACCTTCTTTCCCTTCAATGCCACCAAATCACCTTTAATAGCCAATAATTTGCCATTTGCAATGGATAAACTATACCCAAGACTATTCAAGGTGCCTAGAGAAATCAGGTTCTTCTTCAGTTCAGGAACATACCTGACATTCTGCAATTTCCGCACTACTCCATCAAACATCTTAACCTTAATAGCCCCAATACCAACAACCTTGCATGCTGTATTATTCTCCAACAAAACTACTCCACCAGAAGCCTTATATGAACAAAACCATGCCTGATTGGGACTAATATGAGAAGAACAACCCGAATCCAAAATCCAACTATCACAAACTTCGGTACCCGGATCACAAGCAGTAAGCGCATCACATTCACTGACATCACTAGTGTCTTCAAGCACCACTCCAGCTTCACCCTTTGCCTTCACGGTTGTATCCTGTCGGTTTGGACAAAACCTTCTAATGTGTCCCTTCTCCTTGCAACCATGACATATCACATCTTTAAACCTTGAACTTGACTGACCCGAATTCCTTGAATTCGATCCCTTCCCTGCCTTCTTATTGCCTTTAGCAATTAAACCCTCACCTTGAGATTCAGCACTTGGGAAAGTCAAGTGCGTCTCAATAACCTCACGGCTTAATAAAGCGGTCTTGATCTCTTCCAAAGCAATCTCTTCCTTGCCATACAAAACTGTCTCGCGAAAGTGCATGTATTTCGAAGGTAGAGAACAAAGCAATTTTACCGCCAATTGCTCATCATCAATCACGACATCGACATTCTTCAAGTCCATGACCAAACTATCAAACTCATCAAGATGTTTCTCCAAGGACTCACCCGTTTTGAGTTTACACTCCTCGAGTTTCTTCAATAGTAGCAACCTGTTACTAATACTCTTAGTCATGTACAATTGCTCAAGCCTAAGCCAAAGCCCTGCCGCAGTCTTCTCACCCATAACCTCTCTCAATACCTCATCTTTGAGACTCAATTGTAATTGTAAGAGAGATAAAGCCTTCTCGTCCATGTCGTCAAACTGTGCATCCGTCAAGTTTGCCGGTTTCCTCGCCTTCCCAAGCAAAGCCTTGATGCAATTTTTACCCACCAAGATTGCTCGCATCTTTACTTGCCATAGCCCAAAGTTAATCTAGCGATTAAACTTCTCAATTTCGCACTTCCCAGACATCGTTACCAATAAGCAATACAGATCCATAAAACGGAGCTCTGATACCAATTGTTAGGATTTTATGTCCTAAACACAATTGCTAGATTGATAAAGATGAAAGCACAAAATAACACAATAGCAATATCGAAACAAAATTGAAAAACAGTGAACACAAGAGATTTACGTGGTTCACCAACTTGGCTACATCCACGGGCGACGGAGAATCAATTCACTATAATCAAGAAGAGTACAAGGAGAATCAAGGTGAAAACCTTTCACACAATCTCACAATCTCTCACAATAGTAAATAACCTAGCTTGTTTCTATCAATCTCTCTCTCCAAGGCTTAAGAACGGAACAATGACAAAAGGCAATATTTATATGACTAGGGCAAAGAACCAAACTGCAACCAAGGACCGGCCAAGCCCAGCCCACGATCCTGCTGTTGATGCTGCGAGGCGCCCGCCTCAAGGGAGACCAGGCGCCCGCCTGGGATTTGCCAAAGCCACGCCAATCCTTCAGCCGACGAGGCGCTCGCCTCACCAAGGCCCATGCGGCCGCCTCAAGACCAGCAACAAGGCCACCCATCTCGGCCACCCATGCGCCCGCCTCGCACCAGGTGGGGCGCCCGCCTCGACCCAGAACAGCCATCCTCCTTTGTCAACAATTGAGAGTCACACCCAACAAAAGTGAATGTGATTTGTTAAGCAAATTTGATTGTTTTGCATCAATTCTATTAAATATTGTTTAGCCATTGATATTAAAGAAAACATGGCTAGTTGGATTAGTTTGTCGTTTTCATTAAACTAGCCCTTTGAAAGGATTTGTTAAGCAAACTTGATTGATTTGTTAACACTGTTTTGCATGTCAAACAAGTAAAGGGAATCAGACTAGTTAAGATATGCATCACTCAGTGGTAGTCGAATTACCACACACTCTTCAAGTCGCTTAAGTCGACTAGAATCCAGTTATCATAGGAATTAACATAGGGAGAAGGAACTAACAACTAGTTTCTAGAGAAATGGCTAACGAAAGGTAAAATCTTTTGAAGTCCATGGAGGATTTGATCAATACAATACATACAAATAATTACAAAGCCCTAATTCTCTCTCTATTTGTTCTCAAGCAAGCAAGAGCAGTACTCTTGTGCTTTCTTGTATTTCATGCACCCTTCTTCCCTCCGCAAGTATAAGAGGTAGTAGCCTTAGATTATTCAAGTTATCACTCCATATTCCTATTCTTAAATTCACCGTCAGAGCCACACTAGGGAATAAGGGGGCAATTGTCTCCCTTCGTCTTTTAAAATGTACAAATTAGCACTACCATTTTTTAAGAAAAAATGAATTGTTACCTTTAAAATCATATTCTTTCCAATTTTCCCCCTTTATAATAAGAAAAAGTACACTATAATATATATTAGCCCCCCTTTAATTATATTCATATGATTTTTGAAAGTCAAAATTATTTTTGCTCTCCTTCCAAAAAAATCCTGTCTCTCCCACTGCGTGTATTGATATAGATTTGCTCTTGCTAAAAAAACCATATTATCTAAATTAAAGGAGGAGGAAGAAGAACATGTTTAGAAGTATAGAACTGCACTTTTGTCTCAATGACCTAATGATTGGGCGAATATCGTTTGTGAAACAGAAATAAGCAGCATGTCAAAACATGATTAATCCACTAACTTTATCCACTATAACTTCCTTGCATCAACAAAATTTTGTACACTAATTTAATCGCGCATAAACTAGTGATTGCCTGGTAATTTATGGTTCTCAGTTTTGTATTGGATATGCCATCAACAGAATGAGTCAGTCATATATGCTAGGGCCATTCCTTTAATATTTGTTTTCATGATCCCTTCCTTTGTGGTACAACTTGGCAACTTTCTCTTTCCGAACCATGGTCTTCATCTTTTTCACTTTTCAGATTTGTGTATTGCTTTTAATACCTGTCAAATTTACCAATGCTTTTTTTTTTATATATATATTTTCCGCTGCGCAACATCTTCTTTGTATCAGGAATGTTACTGAGTTATATATGTAACGATTTCTGTAATTTAAAAATTTTCTCTTGACTTTTACATATATTTCACTTTTTTTACTCGTGTTCATTTTGTAGCAGCCTATCAGGTATTTACATAATTAAAAGTGAGGCTTTTCTTCCAGATGCATCTATTTTTAGAGCTTTCATTTAATTTCTAGTTCGTCTCTGTCCATTCAGGCCACAAAGGGTCAGCAGCAATAGTGGCTTCAGCCTTAATTTCCTTCCTCATTTAGAATATAACACAGATGCTAACGGCATAAGGCATATACGACCAAGTGAGGTAAATATAGACATACACATTTTATTATACGGAGTAGTAGAGAAAATTCATCAAAAAGTATCGATTCCAAGTCCATGGAATAATTATGATTGACATTGACAACTCATGTGGTGAAATTCTAAGGATCAGAGCTGCGTACCACTTTATTACGTTCTCAAGTTTAGCAAAGAGGAATGTGCCAGGAATATGCTATTGCTTGGGAAAAATATCTACCGTGCATGCTGACATTCAGTTGAGTCCGGAAAACTATAAATTGAACAATAATCAGAAATATATTTATCATCTAGAAATGGAAGCGATTGAGTTTGTGTATGGATGCATTGCTGGGCAACTACTCCATTGGCAGAAGATAGCTTTCCTACTGCCTGTTGTTGAATAATATCACAGCTGCAGAAAAGTTGAGTTCTGCTGCCAAAGGAGATTTGCCCTGTAATTCATCGTTACATACTTCTTACTCTGTTGGAAACAAGGAAATAGCTGCATGAGTATTAATGTGATACTCTTTACATCCGAAGGAAATGGTCATTTATGAGTTTCTATCTTTAAACATTGACCAAAGTTTTTTTATAAGGATATACTCGTATATGTTATTGGGAATGTTTTTTTACTGTTAGTTCCGTTAATATTATTTCAGATTTGAAATTTTACTACCTCCAAAAATAATGTTATAGTTACAAAACATTGCTTTGGTTAGAGTTCCTTTAGAGATTGTGATTGTCAATGATAAGAGCTTTTTTTTTGGCAGATTGGAAGTCATTGTTAGACGTATTATTCGGATGCCCGATGGTCTTGCCAATTATACTGCAGATACAGGCAGTAGTCTAGCTAGACTCTAGTTTGTCATAGAATGTCCGTTCTCCCTTTATTTGTTAAGAACCATTTAGATTAGTTAACGTTGAAATCAGCTTCTTTAATTTGGTATGTTGCACTAGTGTTCTGATTAAAAGTTAATCGTCATCAAAACTAAGATTCGAGTGCAATTAATTTGGTTTGTTGCCCTAATAAGTGATTTTAAGACTTAGGTCTAGCTTGGGAATGTCTGGCTTAGCTGTAAACTGAGCCAACCTTTTTGAATTTGACTTGAATGTAGCTCAACAATTTTCGGATTAAAAGTTGAACATTATCAAAACTATTAGTGCAAATACATGATAGCGATGCATTTTCCAACCTCACCGTCCATGCATAAGCCTGTAAAAACTGAGTCAGCCTTCCCGGATTCAACTTGAATCTAGCTTGGGAATGTCAAGCTTAACTGGAAGTTTTTAAATAAACAAGGCAAATTCATTTTTAGTTTTGAAATGTAGCCTAATATGAACTTGATGAGTTCGGCCAAATTATTTTTTGAACTTTGTACGCGTAACCGGGGTTCCGCCCTGATACCATTTGTAACGACTCGAGCCCGAAGCCCGACCGCTACGCAGGCACCACACACTGGCCCACTAAGCACCTCCTCAATTGGATCAACCACAGCCCATCACAGGCCTCCAAAAGTCCAATGGATGATTTTATGCTTAGTAGTAGTGCATGAGCCTTCTATATATCACACTAAATTCCCACATATTTCTGATGTGGGGTGGGGGATATCACAATCTCCCCTACTCAAACCCTTGCCGTCCCTGGCAAGGTCAATCAATACCCAGATCGTACCCCCGGGCTAGCTCCCAAGCCTTAAGGCCGGGGTTCCGCCCTGATACTATTTGTAACGACCCGAGCCCGAAGTCCGACCGCTACGCAGGCACCACACACTGGCTACTAAGCACCTCCTCAATTGGGTCAACCACAGCCCATCACAGGCCTCCAAAAGTTTAATGGATGATTTAATACTTAGTAGTAGTGCATGAGCCTTCTATATAACACACTAAATTCCCACATATTTCCGATGTGGGATGGGGGATATCACAGTACGTCATGAAGATACCTTAAATTAGACTTGGGCTCTTAAAGTCTTTCTCGACTTATAAGGGCTAGCTTGGCTCATAAATTGAGTGCCGAATATTTTGTAAATGGAATTCATGAAGATTTTGTAGCAAAGACGTAGGGAGTCAAAACACAAAAATAGAGATTTATAAGCTTCTGAACGGTAGATGTTGGTCCAAATGTTCTAAAATCTATTGCAACATCTAGTAATGCAGCGGAATTAAGTAAAAACAAACACAAGGAGATTTTGATTTCAAAGAATTATCTACAAGTCGACCTACGAGTAGATGAGCCTTTAATGCTTTAAACTTCACTATGATTTGTTTGGAAAACAAAGGAACCAATTACAAGTGAAAAGCGAAAATACTAAATACGAAGCCTATATTCTAAAAACAATTTTCTTCTGAGGGGACTTCGTAACACTTAATTAAGCAGCAAAAGATGACACTGAGAGAATTTCACACACTCATATATAATAGAACAAAGAAATAAACAAAATGTTGGACTATATGTTGTAACTGATAGAATAAAGGATGAGATAACTCAAATTTATTATAATACTAGAGGTACATATTTATAGGGTTACAATGAGAGGTAATTTCCTATTGTGATACATCTTCCTAACTTATACAAGATTTGAATCTCTAATTGATATACACAATATCTCTAGGTTTGATAGGTAAATATATACAAATATATTATTGATAATATAATATTCATAATATGCCCCCACAAGATGGACGATCCTTGGATAAGTCTAATCTTGAAGTGTGATGAGATGAACCGGGTTTTAAGGAACGAGTGGAGATGGATGTGTTCCCAAATGTGTATGTGGTTTTTAAGTGATGTGGTTGCTGTGTTCTTGCATCAGCTGGTTGAGTTGGTTCCTCGCATCCGAGTCGGAGATATGATGGTGGTATTGGATGCCTCCAGGTTTTGGTAGGGTGTTGGGTTGCATGACTATGTCGGAGACGGTGGGGTTGTGGAGAGGGGTTTCGGCAATTTTAGGGTTTGTGCTGATGGTAGTATTTGAGGGTGGGGCGGCTGTAATAAGGTTGTGCCGTAAGTAAGGTAGGGCGGTAGTGAGGTGGTGGTTATGAAGGATAAGGTTTGAATCTTTAATTGATATACACTATATTTCTAGGTTTGCTAAGTAAATATATACAAATAAATTATTGATAATATAATATTCCTAATAGTAACATCAACAACAACATTTACATTTTCTTGGCACTACAGACTCCTCTCTCTCTCTCTCTCTCTTGAATCTGCATTTCTCAGCATTAAAATTGAACATAAAGGGTGGAGTGTTGTAGAAGTAAAAGATAAGTATCAATCATATTAGGTTAGTACACTTTATGTAGGAACCAATCATTTCAAGTTAGAAATATACATGTCTATGATACCGTTGGTGTTATGTCCTAGGCTTATAATTGTTTTGACTAATATTTAATACCGTTATGTAATCGTCTTTACCATTTATAATAGAGAATGTTTATTTTTATTATTATATGTTTTACATGTTTATTATAATAATTTGTGTCCCTAGTTATTGTGAATAACTAGTATAAGTTGGTAATGGATAATCATAGAGATGATTATATGCATGGGGATACACATTACACTTATGGGTACTTGTTAGAGAACAAGGTACTGGACAGACCCACCTATGAGATTTATGTCATGGTCTATGGTCATATATGTCATAATTAAATTTTATGGTAGTCATGATGAACGTAATGTTTGATTTAGTCTAACACTATCTTTAATAGGATAGCAATAAGGGCTATGTTGGCATGACCGGATTCTTGTAGGGGAGAATGATAAGTCAAGATGGGATTTGTCCCTCGTAAAGAGAGATGTCTGCTTGGGCCCCTCGATGAATAGTATTGATGAAATGTATGGTCATACTTAAGAGATTTGATAGAGATCAAATGCACTTAGATTATCAACATATTCGGAATCGAGATAGTATTGCACAATATAAGAGACGTGGACCATGACTTATGTTCAATATAACATCGTGAGACAAAGGGATTGTGACAATGATCTATCAAGAAATCAAGTTTTGATGTTAAATTTAATTGGGTGGACATTATGGCTTGCTAGTGACCACTTATCTCTTGTGAGGATTGATATTTCAACTCACTACCATCATAAATATAATTCCTAAAGGGTCACACACAATGAACGAATTGAATAAATGGCTCAAAAATGGAAAACGAAACCGCGCTGTCGTGCACCCCGGAGGGAGCGATCGCGCCAATTCTCTGGACAAAATGGGCGATCACGGGCCCTGGAGGGAGCGATCACGCCCATTCTATGGACAAAGGGGGCTATCGCGCGCCTCGGAGGGAGTGATCGCGCCCCATCCCGTCTGTGCTGGAGTGTCTGTTTTTGGCTTGGAAATTAGGGTTTTCTTCCTAATGGTTAGGAATATTTATAGAGTATAAATAAACCATTTGTCCTCAGCCATTATACATGAAAACTAGGGTTTAAGAAACACTAATTGGTTGATTTTGATTATGAATCTAAGATCAAAACACCATTCCATAATAGCCATAGATTGTTGAAAAGAGTTTCAACAATAGAGGATCATCTAGCAATCCAACAAGATATAGATCTTGGTTTGTTCGCGTGTAAATTACCAATAGAGGATGATCGCTTTATCACCTAAAGCTTGAAGACCTACCGTTGTTGATTCATCACAAGGAAGAACAAGGTGAAGGTCAAGGTTGCATCTACGATTCAAATTGGATTACGAATACGTGTACGAAAAACAAAACACAACAAAGGTTAGTAAATCTATATTCATAATTCTAATCTATTCATATTAGACGAATTCACAGCTAGGGTTTTGTGTTTTATGCTAAGTCTTCCGCTGCGCATGTTACCCCAAAACCCAACACTGGTATCAGAGCCACGTTTAATTTTGATTAGGTTAAATTGGAATGCTAGATATAATAGGATTATATGGTTTAAACATGCTAGATGATATATATTGATGCATATCAACAAGGGACAAGTCTGGTGGAAAAAGCTCGACTGTGCAGTGGTGAAGCCCCGGCCGTGCGTTTCCTGGAAGCCGCAGCAAAGTCTCTGGAATGTTTGGCGCGGCCGTGCACTTGTGAAGGCCTAGGCCGTGCGTTGCCTGGAAGCTGATTTACGGGAATTTTCATTTACTGATGTTTGGACATTTAAGTTAGGGTGTTTTGGTCTTTTCCTTTGAATTTCATTTTAGGGTTTTCTTTACAGTATTTAAGCATTGTTTTAGGGTTTGAACAACTTAGAATTTGATTTTGATTAATAGAGAAAAGCTTATGCTTTTATAATTGTTCTTGTTCTTCATTCGGTTAACATTCTCTAGCCTCCGGCATCATTTGGTATCAGTTTCCTCGATGAATATCAATAGCCGAACGAGGACGTGGTGGTCGTGGTGGATGAGGTGGTCGTGGTAGGGGCCGTGCAGCGGACCCACATACAGATGATCACCATCGCGAGAGATACCTACGTGATATTGAGATGGACGAATTGAGGAGACAGGTTCAGATACTTCAACTCCAGGTTCAGAATCGCAGGAATCAAGTGAGAACTCCAACGGACATGGGTTCAGATTCGGCTGGTTCTTTCGATGAGGGGGAGTATTAAGACGGGGTCAATCCTTTTGGCCGTAACAGGCATGTCACAGACCCTTCTAAGGATGTCGGTGTGAAGGTCGATATTCCTGAATTTAAAGGTAAATTGCATCCTGATGAGTTTATTGATTGGCTTAATACTGGTGAACATGTTTTTGATTTAAAACACATGAGTGATAGTAATAGAGTAAAGGTGGTTGATATCAAACTAAAGAAACATGCTTCGATCTTGTGGGAACATGTTAAGAAACAACGGGTTAGCGAAGGAAAAAATTCAGTCTTGGGAAAAGATGAAGAAGTTGTTACATCGGAAATTCCTTCCTGAACACTATAGACAGGAGTCTTTTATTGAATATCACAACTTAAAACAGGGTGATAAGTGAGTAGAAGAGATTATCAGTGAGTTTGATCGTTTGCGAATGCAATGTGATGTTGCTGAAGAAGATGAGTAGACAGTTGCTCGTTTCCTTTGAGGTCTCCGTATTGATATTTCAGAGGTGGTTCAATTGCAACAGTATTGAACGTATGAGGATGTTTGCAGGCTTGCTTTGAAGGTTGAGCAACAGTTAAAGAGAAAGAAGGTCATGAACCGTTGGCAAGGTAGAGATTTTGCAAGTAATCGAGGGGCAAACAGTAGTGGTACTACAAAAGGGGTTTCAGTGACTACTCCTAAACCACCAGTTGCAGCAAAACCTGGGTTTGTTTCGGACACGACAAGGGTCAAATAGCCAGCTAGATGCTTCAAATATCGTGGGCTTGGTCATCTCCAAGCTGAATGTCCCAATCGATATGTTATTGCTTTATTTGAAGACGAGATGCCTGTGTATGATGCAGCTTCTGATAGGTCTGATGATGAGGTTGAGGAGGTCTTTGCAGACCAGGGTACAGCGTTAATGGTTCGACGGGTATTGAATGTGACTGTCGTAGAAGACGAACAGTAGCTTCGACATAATATCTTTCAGACTAAGTGCACTGCTAAGGGTAAGGTTTGCAAGGTCATTATTGATGGTGGTAGTTATGAGAATGTCGTTTCTACCACAATGGTGGAGAAGTTACACTAGAAAATAGAGGCTCACCCACAACCATACAAGTTATCGTGGTTAATTAAAGAGAATGAGTTGAAGGTGAATAAGCGATGTTTGGTGCAATTCCTAATTGGCAAACGTTACAATGATGAGGTTTGGTGTGACGTAGTACCAATGGACACGTGTCACCTGTTATTGTGCCATCCATTGTTATTTGATCGTCGGGTTAAGCATGATGGGTTCAAGAATACTTACACGTTTCACAAAGACGGTTTGGCTATTTCTTTATGTCCTACTGACCCGCTTAAGGAACCTACAACAGTTAATAGTTCAGCGGATGTTGTGGGTCATCAACTATTGAGCCGTTCTGAGTTCATTGGTATCACGAAACAGGAGTTGGGATTCTATGCCTTGGTGGTTCTTGAGGGCAATGAGACAACAGGGTTACCACTGGCACCGATTCAGCCTCTTTTGGACATTTATTCCGATGTAACACCAAACGAGATTCCTCCGGGCTTACCACCTATGCGGGATATCCAACATTCCGTTGATCTTGTTCCGGGCGCGTCGATTCCAAATAAGGCTGCCTACCATTTGCGGCCATTGATCTTGTTTCGGGCGCGTCGATTCCGAATAAGGCTGCCTACCGTTTGCGGCCAAGGAACAAGAGGAGTTAGAGCGACATGTTAGGGAGCTACTTGACAAGGGAGTTATTCGGGAGAACATGTGTCCGTGTGCGGTGCCAGCACTTATGGTTTCGAAAGCTGGGGGTGCATTGCATATGTGTATGGACAGTCTCGCCATCATCAAAATCACCATCAAATTCTGTTTTCCCATTCTCCGTATTGATAACTTGCTTGATCAGTTGCATGGTGCGAGGGTGTTCTCTAAGATCGATCTGCGAAGCGGGTACCATCAGATTCGCGTTAGGCCAGGCGATGAGTTGAAAACTACTTACAAGACCCGAGATGGTTTGTATGAGTGGATGGTGATGCCGTTTGGGTTGTTTAACGCTTCGAGCACTTTCATGAGGCTTATGAACCAAATTTTCAGACAATTTATAGGTACGTTTGTTGTTGTTTATTTTGATGATATTCTTGTCTATAGTCAATCTGTGGAGCAACATTTAGATAACTTGAGACATATTTTTGATGTGTTGCGAGGCCAAAAGCTGTATGCTAACCGTAAGAAAAGTCATTTTTTAACAGAGGAAGTTACTTTCTTGGGGTATGTTGTCTCAACGGATGGTATTAAGATGGATGGATCGAAGGTGGAGGCAATTACTTCATGGCCAACACCAACGTACATTCATGACATTAGGCGTTTCCATGTATTTGTGTGGACAAAGGAGGCGGATACGGCATTTCAGGTTCTAAAGTCCATGGTAACAAATGCACATGTTTTAGCATTACCCAACTTTGCTGATGTTTTCGAAGTCCATTGTGATGCATCTAAGTTTGGATTGAGGGAGTTTTGAGTCAGAACCGCCGACCAATCGCTTTCTTTAGTGAAAAGTTATACGAGGCACGATGTAAATACTCGACGTATGATAAGGAATTTTATGCTCTTGTTCGAACCTTAGAGCATTGGCAACACTATCTTTTGTCGAAGGAATTTGTGTTATATTCTAATCATGAGGCACTCAAGTACATTCAGGGGAAACATAAACTCAACCTTCGGCATGCTAAATGGGTGGAGTTTATTCAGATTTTTACATTCGTCATCAAACATAAGGCTGGGGTTCAGAACCAAGTCGCCGCATTAAGCAGACGACACTTGCTGTTGAACACTATGCGTGTGGAAGTAGTTGGGTTTGACAGTTTGCGTGACTTGTATCATGACGATCCTTTTTTCCGGGATATTTGGGAGCAGTGTATGCGGGGTAGTGTTCACCAATTTTTCCTACATGATGGCTTCTTGTTTAAAGGTAACAAAATGTGCATTCCACTGTGTTCATTTTGTGATATTATTATCTCTGAAAATCATGAAGGGGGACTCGCTGGGTATTTTGGAATAGATAAAACGTTGGCATTGATTGGGGAGCAGTTCTATTGACCTAAGATGAGGCATGATGTTGCACGTTTTGTAGCACGTTTTAGGGTTTGCCATATGGCCAAAACTCATAAGACTAATGTGGGGTTATATAATCCATTGCCTGTTCCTATTGCACCTTGGGAAGACGTCAATTTGGATTTTGTGATAGGGTTACCTAGAATGCAACGACTGAAGGATTCCATTATGGTCGTGGTTGATTACTTCTCAAAGATGGCTCATTTTGTTCCTTGCACCAAGACATTTGATGCCACTCAGGTAGCAGATTTATACTTCAAGGAGATTGTGAAGCTGCATGGTATCCCTAAGTCGCTCACTTCTAACCGTGATGTTATGTTTATAAGTAACTTTTGGCGTACGTTGTGGATGAAATTGGGTTCAAGATTGCAGTTCAACAGCGCTTATCATCCACAAACAGATGGGCAGACGAAAATTGCAAATCGCAGCTTGGGGAACTTGTTACGTAGATTGGTGGGGTACAGCCCCCGTAAGTGGGATTTGATACTAGCACAAGCTGAATTCGCCTACAATCATTCACAGAACCGCACCACCGGTAAAAGCCCATTCCAGATTGTTTATGGGAATAATCCGATCAGCCCTTTTGATCATGTTCCAGTCCCGGTGACTAGTCAATACAGCTCGGATGCAGACGATCGTGCCAAGAAAATACAGGACCTTCATGAACAAGTTCGACTACGCATCATCCAACAGAATGATAAGTACCAACCCTTTGCTAACAAGCACCATAAGAGAGTTGTATTTCGAGAGGGTGATCTTGTCTGGATTCATTTACGCAAGGAGAGGTTTCCTTCGGGTAGCTTTGGTAAGTTGCAGCCACGGGCTGATGGTCCATTTCGTATTCTCGAACGTATTAATGACAATGCCTACAAGGTTGATTTTCTAAGCCATTATAATGTCTCTCCAACCTTTAATGTCTCAGATTTATCTGCCTATCATGGTGACACCGACGGGGATGTCGACTCGTGGTCGAGTCTTTTCCAAGACGGGAGAATGATGCAGATCAGCAAGGGACAAGCCTGGTGGAAACAGCTCAGCCGTGTAGTGGTGTAGCCCCGGTCATGCGTTGCCTGGAAGCTGCAGCAAAGTCTCTGGAATGTATGGCGCGGTCGTGCACTTGTGAAGGCCTCGGTCGTGCATTGCATGGAGCGGCCGTGCTGTTGTAAAGGCCTCGGTCGTGCGTTGCCTGGAAGCTGATTTACGGGAATTTTCATTTACTTATGTTTGGAAATTTATGTTTGGGGTGTTTTGGTCATTTCCTTTGAATTTTGTTTTAGGGTTTTCTTTGCAGTATTTAAGTATTATTTTAGGGTTTGAACAACTTAGACTTTGATTTTGATTAATAGAGAAAAGCTTATGTATTATAATTGTTCTTGTTCTTTGTTCGGTTAACATTCTCTAGCCTCCGGCATCATGGATTGATGATTCTATGTGTATTGTTTTGTGAAACGATTATACGCGATATAACATGATTATGATTAATATTTGATTGATATAATTAATCTTCTACATGAGTCATTGATCTCTTTAATTTGAATATCTAGATCAGTAAATTCTCAAGTTGAAACAAATTGTTTGTTTAATATTTAATGTTCATATTTAATTCGATTAACATGATTATTTGAATCCTTAAATTTTGTGAATTGAATAACTATGTAGTTAATAATTGTTATTTATTACATGATTATTTGTATGATCCTAAAGTTGGATATCATGTGAAATCTCATGTTCATGATTATGTACACATAAGTTTCATATACAACCATGCGATGTTTGTTACTATATGGAAAAATCTTCTTAAATATTTAAGTTTTATGCCACCCTTTGATTAGAAAACTTGTGAAATATTCTGGTATTTTGATGTAGTTTTGACTCAGTTAGGTGCACCATTATATCTTAATATGGATCAAGATGAGATAACGGTTGATGTAGTTTCGACTCAGTTGGGTGCATCGTTCTATGTGTCTCATACGTTTGAAAAAGGTAAACTTAATTGGTGCTTTCAAAAGAGTTTTGACCCAAGACATAGATGAGATTAAAACATGTGTTGACATAAGATGTCTATAATCTCATAAAATATCTAAGAGTCATATATGATATGATTGATAAATATTATCTACCTATATAACTTGATTTTGGGCATTGACTCAGTTAAACCAAAATTAAGTGAAATATGGATCTTAGCCCATTATAATTATATGATACATGCTTGTGTTTGAAGGTATATAATTTAGTGAGAGTATTTATGAAATACATTATTTGTCTCTTAGATGGTAAATAAATTGATAATTATATGTGTTCATATCGTTTGTATATCTTATTGTAGAAATGGCATCAAACAATAATCAACCCTTGTCACTGCGATCCGTCCTTGAGAAGGACAAGCTCGAAGAGAACGGTATAAACTATTCTGATTGGATCAGAAACTTAAGAATTGTTCTTAGGCAAGAAAAGAAATTGTACGTTCTTGATGAACCCGTTCCTGCAGAACCTGCTGCCAATGTTGTAAGGGCAGATAAGGAGCAATATAAGAAACATGTTGATGATTCTAATGATGTTGCTTGCCTTATGCTTGCCACCACGTGTAAGGCTCTTCAGAAGGACCTTGAACACATGGTAGCTGCTTTTGACCTAGCGCAACGCTTAAAGGAAATGTTTCAAATGCAAGCTAGGCAATAGGGGTATGATGTGGTGAAGGCTCTTAATGCATGCAAGATGCAAGAGGGGCAGTCGGTAGGTCCTCATTTTCTTAAGATGAAAGGATATATTGAGCACCTTGATAGGCTTGGGTGTCCTATGAGTTTGGAACTAGCAACGGATACGATATTGAATTCATTGCCAAAAAGTTATGGTCATTTCATTATGAACTATAACATGAGTGGAATGGAAAAGAATCTGTCAGAATTGCATGCGATGCTTAAGACTACAGAGAAAATATAAAGAAGCCTAGTACCGTAATTGTGTTAATGGTTAACAAAGGAAAGGGATTCAAAAAGGAAGGCAAAGTAGGTAAAGCAAAGGTTGCTAAATCTAAGGCAAAAGTTGCCAATGCCGAAGAGGCTAAACCCAATGTGTCTCAGAAGGATGCAATTTGCTACCATTGCAATGAGATTGGTCATTGGAAGCAAAATTGCAAGGCTTATCAGAAAGACCTAAAAGCGAATAAGGGCAATACGATTGCTAATGCTTCAGGTATCTATATGATAGATATTTTCCTTTCTACTTCTTGTTCATGGATATTGGATACCGGATGTGGATCTCACATTTGTATAAATGTGCAGGGACTAAAAAATTGAAGGCTAATCAAAGAAGGTAAAGTGGACCTACATGTGGGGAATGGAGCAAGAGTTGTTGCATTAGCCGTAGGAACTTATGAAGTTACTTTACCTAGTGGACTAGTACTTGTTTTGATCAATTATTATTACGTTCCGGATTTGAGTAGGAATATTATTTCTGTTTCTTGTTTGGATAATGAAGGATATAGTTTTCTTATTGAGAATAAGAAGTTTTCTATTTATTTAAATGATATGCTTTATTGTATTGCACATTCATTTAATGGTCTTTATATCCTTGATGATGAGAAACAAATGATATTGAAGATATCTATAATGTAAATAAGAAATCTAAACCCAATGATGTGAACAACACATACATATGGCATTGCCGGCTTGGTCATATAAATGAGAAACATATATCTAAACTCCATAAAGATGAACTTTTAGACTCACATGGTTATGAATCATATGAGGTATGCGAATCTTGTTTATTGGGTAAAATGACTAAACCACCTTTCACTAAGAGTAGTGAAAAGGTTAGTGACTTATTAGCCCTTATACATACAGATGTATGTGGACCATTAAGTAGCATTGCTAAGGGATGATATCGGTATTTCATTACATTCACTGATAACTTATCTAGATATGGCTATGTCTATCTGATAAAGCACAAAAGTGAATCGTTTGAGATATTTAGAATATTTCAAAATGAAGTACAAAATCAACTTGGCAAAACTCTTAAGGTACTTCGATCCGATCGAGGTGGTTAATATTTAAGCCAAGAGTTTGACAATCATCTCAAAAACTGTGGAATCGTTTCAGAGTTGACTCCACCCGGAACACCACAATGGAATGGTGTATCTGAGAGGAGGAATAGAACCTTGTTGGACATGGTTCGTTCGATGATGAGTCAAGTTGACCTTCCTCTTTCCTTTTGGGGACATGCATTAGAGACTGTTGCGTTTATACTGAATAGAGTCCCTACAAAATCGGCTCCTAAGACCACGCATGAGATGTGGCATGGAAGAAAACCAAATTTGTCTTTCATGAAGATTTGGGGTTGCGAAGCTTATGTGAAGAGACTTGTCTCCGGTAAGTTACCACCAAAATCTGACTGTTATTTTCGGTGGTTATCCTAAGGAAATTAAAGGATATTATTTTTACAACCGCAATGAGAACAAAGTGTTTGTTGCTCAATATGGTACTTTTCTTGAGAAACGGTTTATCAATAAAGGATCTAGTGGGAGTAAAATTGATTTTGAAGAAGTTCAAGAACCCGAAGATAACATGGAACCAAGAGTAGAGACGAAACCATCTTCACAAGGAGTTGTGGAACCGGTTCAAGATACACAAGTCTATCGTAGATCGGATAGGTTACGATCCGAACCCGAGAGATATGGATTTATCATATCGGAAAGCAATGAAGTAGAAGTCATTGATAATGACGAGCCTACTTCCTATCAAGAGGCGATATCCACTCCTGATTCGGATAAATGGCTAGGAGCCATGAAATCCGAAATATAATCCATGCATGATAATCAAGTTTGGAACTTGATTGATCTACCTGAATGTGTAAAAACCATAGAGTGCAAGTGGGTCTTCAAGAAAAAGACCGACATGGATGGGAAGGTGCATACTTACAAGGCTAGACTTGTAGCAAAGGGATATATGCAAATTCATGGTATAGACTATGATGAAACCTTTTCGCCTGTTGCAATGCTTAAGTCTATTAGAATTTTAATTGCCTTAGCCGCATATTACGACTATGAGATATGGCAAATAGATGTCAAAACATATTTCCTAAATGGGAAGCTACTTGAGGATGTGTACATGACACCACCTGAAGGGTTTGTCAATCCAAGAAATTCTAATAAAGTATGCAAGTTGCAAAGATCCATATATGGGTTGAATCAAGCTTCTAGGAATTAGAATCTTCATTTTGATGAATCGATCAAAGAGTTTGGCTTCATCAAGAACGAAGATGAACCATGTGTATACATGAAAATCAATGGGAGCGTAGTACTATTTCTGATATTGTATGTCGATGATATCTTACTTATTGGAAATGACATTCCTGCACTTCAGACTGTCAAGTCTTGGTTAGGGAAGTGTTTCTCAATGATAGATATGGGTGAAGCCACCTACATCCTTGGCATCAAGATCTATAGAGATAGATCTAAAAGGATGGTTGCTTTGTGTCAAAGTACTTACATTGACAAAGTTCTTAGAAGATTCAAATGAAAAATTCTAAGAGAGGAAACTTGCCAATGGGTCATGGTGTTACTCTTAGCAAGACTCAGTGTCCTAAGACAACTGGTGAGCGAAAGAGAATGAATGAGATTCCATATGCTTCGGCAATTGGATATATCATGTCATGATTTGTACTAGACCTTATGTCTCGTATGCTCTAAGCATGACGAGTAGATACCAATCTGATCCTGGTGAAAACCATTGGATGGCAGTTAAGACGATCCTTAAGTACTTAAGAAGGACTAAGGATGCGTTCTTGGTCTTTGGAGGGATAGAAGATGATCTTGTTGTAAAGAGTTACACAGATGCAAGCTTCCAAACTAACAAAGATGATTTCAGATCGCAATAGGGGTTTGTGTTTATGCTTAATGGAGGTGCGATTTGTTGGAAAAGTTCCAAGCAAAGTACCATAGCCGACTCTACAACAGAGGCCGAATATATAGCGGCATCCGATGCAACTAAAGAGGCAGTTTTGATCAAGAAGTTCATTAGTGACTTAGAAGTAGTTCCAAGTATTACTAATCCGGTGGAGCTTTATTTTGACAATAATGGTGTCATTATCAAAGCAAAGGAACCAAGGTCACATCAACGATCCAAAGACATACTTAGACGTTTCCACCTTATTCGAGAATTCATAGATAGAGGAGACATTAAGATATGCAAAGTATCAACCGACGATAACATAGAGGATCGGCTTACAAAGCCCATTGTACAAGCATATCATGATGGTCATGTTAGGTCCATGGGTATATGATACATAAGAGATTGGGGCTAGTGCAAGTGGGAGATTGTTGGTGTTATGTCCTAGGCATATAATTGTTTTGACTAATAATTAATACTGTTATATAATCGTCTTTAGCATTTATAATAGAGAATATTTATTTTGATTATAATATGTTTTACATGTTTAATATAATAATCTGTGTCCCAAGTTATTGTGAATAACTAGTATAAGTTGGTAATGGATAATCATAGAGATGATTATATGCATGGGGATGCACATAACACTTATGGGTACTTGTTATAGAACAAGGTACTGGACAGACTCACCTATGAGATTTATGTCATGGTCTATGGTCATATATGTTATAATTAAATCTCATGGTAGTCGTGTCATTAGAATCCTTAGTACCTGAGATTATCGTCGTCTTCCACATGATGAACGTAATGTTTGATGTAGTCTAACACTATCTTTAATAAGATAGCAATAAGGGCTATGTTGGCATGATCGGATTCTTATAGGGAAGAATGATAAGTCAAGATGGGATTTGCCCCTCGTAAAGAGCGATGTCTGTTTGGGCCCCTCGATGCATAGTGTTGATGAAATGTATGGCCATACTCAAGAGATTTGATAGAGATCAAATGCACTTGGATTATAAACATATTCGGAATCAAGAAAGCATTGAACAATATAAGAGACGTGGACCATGACTTATGTTCAATATGACATCGTGAGACAAAGGAATTGCGACAATGATCTATCAAGGAATCAAGCTTTAATGTTATATTTAATTGGGTGGACATAATGGCTTGCTAAACACCACTTATGTCTTGTGAGGATTGATGTTTCAACTCACTACCAACATAAATATAATTCCTAAACGGTCACACACAAAGAACGGATTGAATAAATGGCTCAAAAAAATGGAAAAGGAAACCACGCGATCGCGCACCCCTGAGGGAGCGATCGCGCCAATTCTCTGGAAAAAAGGGGCGATCGCGCGCCCTAGAGGGAGCGATCTCGCCCATTCTCTGGACAAAGGGGGCGATCGCGCGCCCCGGAGGGAGCGATCACGCCCCATCCCGTCTGCGCTGGGGAGTTCGTTTTTGGCTTGGAAATTAGGGTTTTCTTCCTAATGGTTAGGAATATTTATAGAGTATAAATAAACCCTTTGTCCTCAGCAAAGATACACGAAAATTAGGATTTAAGAAACACTAATTGGTTGATTTTGATTACGAATCAAAGATGAAAACACCATTCTATAGTAGTCATAGATTGTTGAAAAGAGTTTCAATAATAGAGGATCATCTAGCAATACAACAAGATATAGATCTTGGTTCGTTCACGTGTAGATTACCAATAGAGGGTGATTGCTTTATAACCTAAAGCTTGAAGACCTACCGTTGTTGATTCATCACAAGGAAGAACATGGAGAAGATCAAAGTTTCGTCTACGATTCAAACTGGATTACGAATACGTGTACGAAAGACAAAACGCAACAAAGGTTAGTAAATATATATTCATAATTCTAATCTATTCATATTAGACGAATTCATGGCTAGGGTTTTATATTTTATGCTAAGTCTTCCACTGCGCATGTTACCCCAAAACCCAACAGATACTTCCTCCGTCCCACAAATATCCAAATAAATATTAAATTTACTCTTGATCACTAGCAAATTTGAAATTTTTTTAGACATTCATTTTGAACGGAGGTAGTATTTACTAAAATCAAGAATCATTGAAAGAAAGGCAAAAATCTTAAGGGTTTGATCAAACCAAAATCTCCTAATGCTAGGGTTTGATCAATTTGCATGTTGCATTACTTATGGAGCTGATAATTTATCTACGATACCACTTTTAATAATTATCATCATATATACACTCTCACGCACGGGTCAAACTTGACAATTTTTCTTTGATCCTATAATTTTAAACTCCCTCCATACGTAATCTTATTTCACAAATCAATCATCTTAGACACGCAGGATGCATTACTTATGGTCCTATTTATTTGTTTATTTTATGAAAAAATAACAATAAAGATAGACTTGTTCGGGAGGGGGTGAAGGCGGAAGGGGTACTTTTATACTTCCACTCCATAAACAAAACTTCATACTAGTAGAAAATGATTCGCTGAAATTTTTTGAGGCAGATAAAAAGGCCTGAAGTAACAAGAAAGAAATGTGACAATGTATAGATAGATTGCTAATTTATGTAATCTTTTACGTTGGTTTCCTGGCAAAAGTGGTTTGCTATTACGAATAAAATATACCGTCAGCACGCATAAGCATTCGATTACTCAGTTTTTTTTTTTTTTTTTTGCTAGCAAACTGAATTCTCGACTTAATTAAACATCAATCACACAAAATTTCTCAAGAAGTACTGTCAAAGGGGAATAATATTTCCACATCAGAAATGTGCAATAAAACTTATGAAAAAAAAATAAAAAAAAGAAGGGAGTTGAAAATGATGGAAATTGAGTAATAAATCTGAAAAGTATGCTTAATGAAAGTATAGGTTAAAATTGACCTAATGAAGATGCCAACACAAGATAAAAGGATTGAAAATAAAATTCTCATCACACGTCCACACAAATTTCAGCTGACAAAAAAGCGAAAAGATAAAAAAAAAAAGTTGGAGATGCTCTCTGTCATCTTTGCAGGATTAAAGGTAAGAGAATACGACCATTGCTCAAAGAGCAAATCAAAAGGCAACCTTAATAGGAATTATACGAGTATATGCCAGGTTTCTCTTTGGCATATCCAAAATAAGGTGCCAAAACCCAGTCGTATAAATAGGTTTTTTCTGCTACATAAATATGGAAATGTAAATGTGAGATTGGGAATAACAGTGCAGTCCTCCCTTGGCAAGAAAACCATGCCCATGTATTATCTTTCTTGCCAAAGGAGAATTGCCCTGCCATTCATTCTCACACCAACTGCTACTTATCCATTCTTCAGATTTTAATTTACAATGCCAGTTAATAAAGATTTCCTTTCTCCTTTTTTTTTTTTTTTTTTTTTTTTTTTTTTTTTTTTTGTGTGTACCTTAATTTAGGTGTGGCAAAGATGGAGAATGCACTACTAGAAACAGCCTGGTTTCCTTCTGACGAACTAAGTTTTGACTGTATTTCCAGCTGACATAATCTATTTTCTGAAGAGGTAATAATTTTGAATATTTTGAAATTATTTTCTGAAGGAAGGTCCATTGGTAGCGTAAACAATCCGTCCGGTATTTCCACCCTCCCTCTCATTCAGGTACCCCTCTTCCTCTCTCTGCAGGTTCTCTCTCTCCCCCTCTCACTATCCTTTTTTTAGTTTGAACATTTGAACCATGTGGTATGGTACTTATTTTTTGTCCATGATCAAGCATTTGGTACTCGTGATTTCTAGTTATTTGAACCATGTAGTGTTTGTTACTTTTGGTACTTGTATTATTTAAGTACTTGTTACTACTTTTAGTTTATAATTGGTTCTACGCCCGTGCATTAATCGCACGAACATGAAACTATTTCAAACAAAGTTAAATTTTAAGTAAATATCTATGTAAAAATTTATAGATGAAAAATAAAAAATAATACTTCATCCGTCCGACCCGAGTTTACAATAAATATTTACAAATAAATTAAATATTTGTATATTTTATAGTGTATAAGGACTATTATATTTAAGGAATTATTTTAATTTAAATAAATGGATTTAATAATTAATCATTAGTTACGAATTTTAATGTTTTTATAAAAATAGTATATTTTTTTAAAATAACAATTGAATATTTATTCATACTAGCTCAAGTGAATTGCAAATTTTAGAAATATTAAGAGGCTCAATAAGTGAGCCCAACACCTGTTTGTTGAGCCAATAAACACTATCATCAACACCTCTCTCTCTCTCTCTTTGGCTTTGTCTCTCGGGCGTATATTTTGAAGTTTTTGTCTGTGATTTTATCTCAATATCTATCATCAATTTCACTACAGAAAACACCAATATCAAATGCTATACACTTGTTCTAGTAGTATTATAAAATCGTCTATATAGCGGCAATTTTAAATGACAAAATTAAATTACTGTTAGCATTCATTGATTTTCAAGATTGTTGTGGGATTTCAGCTTAGGTTATTGAAATCAATCAATAAAATATTATATTTCATTTCGAGCCTTCATTTTGGGTATTTGCGGAATTATTTACTTTTTTTTATTAATTTTTAATTACTTGGCAATTTATAAGATAATGCAATTATTTCATGTTATTTATGCATGATTTTAAGAAATTAACTTATTTGTTACAGTTGCATGTATATTTCGAGATCCAAATTAGGGTAGTTTTTTATTTTCTCCAAAAGTTTTGTCTAAACTAGTGTACATATTGATAGGACCTAACTATGTAACTACATAGTCAAGTCTAGTTTTGACAAAGAAACATATCTAAAATAGACCTCAGACAGCCAAGATATTCTCAACAATCATCAGCATCAGATAGCCAAGATATGACAAGAGAAATCAATGATAGTAATGATCAAGAGAACCAATCCAATAAGACAAGTGTTATTTCTTTACAAAGAGATCATTACACATCACCCAACTCAAACCATGCCACTCATCAAGATCTAACAGCTAAGATCTCAACAGCAGAGATTGTTCACTCTGACCATCAGCAATGCACTAATCCATGGATGACAAAGATGTGCTACTCATAAATCCTTCAACAAACACTGCCATGTCATCCCCATGAAGATATTCAACTTGGGTTGCAAATTCCAGGCTATTAATATCCAGTCAACAAAGGCACTAAATGCAAACACTATTCCACCCACAACCATTTACTGCCTTGTCTACTCCAACGGCTACTTCCTCAGACAACATAAATAAAGCAACGGCTACTTCCTCAATCCTCCTATATATTGGACCCAAATTCCCATTTTAACACTTCCGGCTAACACCCCTTTCTAACACCCATTTTACACCCTTTCCACACCCCTTTAGAGTCCCTTTTACACAGTCCTCTCTATCCCTGTTGACAGCCTCTTAACACCTCCTGTTACAGCCCTTCTACACCTATTTATAGTCTATTCTTACAGCTTTTCAACACCCATTTGCAGCCCCTTCATAACCTTCTGCAACCCACTTCATAACCTTCTGCAACCCACTTCATAACCTTCAGCAGCCCCTTCATAACCATCTGCCACCCTTATTAACACCCTCTTCTACAGGCCCTTCAACATACAACCTTTACAACCTTCTTAACACCCTCTACAGGCCCTTCAACATACAACCTTTACAACCTTACCTTCAACCCTTCCACACCTGCAAACACCTGCAACCAACAATCAAACAACTTTGAGACACTTGTAACTGTAATTCAGTTGTATAAACTATTGTGTAACCACTTAAGACTGACTTTAAGTGGGTATTGTAATTTGCTTCTTAACAAGCAAATCCCTAATTGACTGTACTAATTAGGAAGAGGAGGTTCAAGGAACTTGTCTAAAAAATCCTTTGTAAATCTTAAAGGGAACTAGATTTAAGTGGATTGATCTCACTTGTCAAGGTTGACAGTGAGGGTGGACGTAGGAGGAGTGAACTCTGAACCACCTTAAAATTCTTGTGTCATTTGGTATTATCACACACAAACACACACACACACACACCTACACACACCTACACCAATCACTTTGTCTTTACATTATTTCACTTTATTTATTCCGCTGCACAATATACTCTTGCTTTTTGATTAGTTAATATCTGACAGCTAAGAATCCATCTCAGCTGTCAAAGCTTAACTGCCTAATCTTCCTTTAACTGATTAAGCAAACAGAACCTTTCATTTGGTATCAGAGCTTGTCTTCACCTACAAAAGTCTAACAACTTGTGAAGGATCCTCTCTCAACCCACCATGCCTCAACCAAGAAGAAATAATGAGAAAGACATTCCACACATTGATGACTGTGGATCATTTGAAATTTATGCATCAAAAATCAAAACCTATCTTGATGCAAATAGTATATGGAACTGGTATGCCATAGAAAATGAAGTCACCTACCCAATCCAACCAGATTCAAATGGTGGAGCCAGCAAGATTACATCTCCAGAAAACTGGACTGAATATGAAAGGCAACTAATTAGTGCCAACCTTAAAGTCAAAAACATACTTCAAAAGAGTGTGAATGACTCTTTAGCACAAGAAATTGCTAAAAGACCAACTGCAAAATCTGCTTGGGAACTTATTCATACCAAATTCACTAAACACACTAGTGTAAGAACTCAAAATTAGTATAACTTGCTTAGGCAACTAGACAAATTTAAATTCTATCCTGGTGAAAAAGTTAGTGCTGCTAAACCAAGGTTTGAGGACCTTATCAGATCCATTGCTGACCATGGAAAAACATTTGATCAACAAGACCTATGCCATAAAATATATTCTACTCTTCCACAAGAATATGAGAAGGTAGCATTACCCATTAGAGAAGGAGCAGAATGGAGTACTATGACTGTTGAACAATATTTTGGAAAGCTTGAGGCTTATGAACTAGAAGGAATAATAAAAATTCAACCTATTCCTTCCATTTCACAAACTCTTGCCTTAGCTGCTCAGGAAACTACACACAAGCCTATCACTCAACATGACATTGACACCATGGTCCTTAATTCCCTTCAGAAAGCAAACTTATCTTCAAGCAAACATACCTCATAAGGAAATTTACCAAGTCTCATATCCATGGCTGTCAGAAAAACCATGAAAACACAAAGGAAAGTATTTGATAGAAAATACAGTCCATCTACTTCAGATCCCACCCAAGACAATCATAAGAGGAAAACTGAATGTTACAACTGTGGAAAGATTGGACACTACTCATCTGAATGTCCTGAACCAAAGAAACCAAAGGATAATCAGAAAGCAAAGAAATTCATCTATTCAAAGGAAATCATTCACAGTTCTAGATGCAATTGCTATAATTGCTCTAAAAACAAAAGTGATGAGGAATATGCCTCAAGTGACTCTGAAAGTGAAGGAGAAGAGGCTATGCTGTGCTTAATAGGAGATGAAGATGAAGAATCAGAAAATGAGGAAGATCTTGAAGCAATGGCTGTTGCAGAAGAATTAAAAAAGGTACCCAATTTTAACTCTTTAAATATTGAAGAATTTAAACAATTAGTTAGCAATCTCTTAATTCAAATAAAGAGACACCAAACTAGCTTTGCTTCATTGCTCACTGATAACCTCTCCCAAAACAAAACCATTGAAAACCTTGAGAGAGCCAACCATGGGCTAAAAGAGCAATGCCTTATGCTTGAAAAGACTAATTGTGAGCTGACAGCTGAGAATTCAAGATCTCTTGAAAACAACCAAAATACCATCAACCTTGAAAAGGAAAATGAAGCTCTTAGAAAGAAGATTGATTCCTGGAACAAATCAGGAGAGGCTGTGTCACTGTTCAGCTACAACCAAAGACATCCTAGTGACAAGTCAGGAATTGGAGCCCAAAATCCCACTCTGAAAACATACACCCCTCCCACTGATGAAAGGGCTATTGATAAGAAGGTTCTTAAAAGTATGAACTATGTCAAAGCCCAACAACCTGTCTATCCCATTCAAACCAAAGAGGACTCAGAGAGACAAAAAGAAGAGAGACAAAAAGAAGTCAATGAAACCAATGAAGCAAGTACAAGTCAACCTAAAGGAGAAGAACAACAAGCAAACAAAATCAAATACATATGGCAAAGAAAAGGAATCAAAGAGCAAAAGGTGAACAAACAGCAAAGATTTTCTGGACAGCAAAGATTTGGTGGACAGCCAAGATTCCACAGACAGTAAAGATTTTATGGACATCAGAGATCACCAAGACAGCAAAGATTCTATAACCATCACACATACTCCAAACAGCAAAAACCCAACTGGCAATACTCAAATGGAAAGAGTCATGCCAATCAAAATAACTCACCAAGACCATCATATACAAACAACTATCATAGCCAAACTCAGTATCACCAGAACCACAACCAATACTTTTCTCCAAACCATTTCTTCAACAATTCCCAACCTACTGTTCTCACACCCTACATGATGCAAATCATGGGATACTACAATACCCTAAACCAGTTTTTTTTTTTTTTGAAAAAGAGCAATGAACAAAGCTTGGGTTCGTAAAGAAAACTAACCCCCTGGACCCAAACATAAAGGGTACCAATTCTTTTGTTTTATTTTCAGATGTTAAAAGAGTATTAAAGTCAAAGCTTGCTTGGATTTAATCAAAGTTATATATTGCTTCAGAAAAGGTTGGATCTCTTCTTACAAATGACGGCACTATTTGAGGGGGAACCAAACCTTTAAGGTTATCTTTTGCCCGTTGCATTTCTCCATAAGGCCATAACACCATTTGAGGGGGAACCAAACTCCAAAACACCATCAAAACCAGCCAAGAACAGCCCTTGTTGAAACAGAAAAAGTTGCTGGAAATCTGAAAATCAGCTTTGACACACTTCACGGAAATTGCAATATCTCTCTCTCAGCTGCACGAAATTGCAATCCGATTTTTTGTGAGTAAAGTAGACTCACATACCTTTCCAGAAAGAATAAACATATAGCCTAAAACCTTGTGAGTCAATACCAGACTTCATCTGAAGTTGCTGTCCAACAGGCTGATCGTTATCTCTGACAGCTATGTTTTCTTTCTTATAGCTAAGCCTTTTACAACCAATCTCCTTGACAACAAACCCTTTTCAACAAATCCCCATACATCAAGCTTCACACAGTAAACTCTTACTCAACAAATCCCAAAAATTAGCACCAGTTTGAAGTTGGCAGTAAAATATCTGACAGCTAAGATATCTGACAGCTAAGATATCTGAGAGCTAAGAATCTTAGCTGTCCAAGCAAACAAGCCCTTCAATCCCCTTGGCATCAAACCCCTTGATAGCAAACCCTTGACATCAAACCCCTAGATATCATATATTTACACACTAAACCCTCAAAAACAAATGCCAAACATCATGTCCCTAAACTCTTGACAGCTATCCTAGACCTTAGCTGTCAGACCTTAATAGACCAAAAAACTGGTTCCACCCCTTGCACGAGAATTGCATTATCTCCCTCACCCGACATCGAAACCCCAAACCGATTTTTTCTGTGTAAATTAGACACATAGAGTTTTCCATCAAGTCTATCTAATACCACAAGCTGAATCCTTTTGAGCAAAATTTGGTACCTATCTGAAGTAGGCAGCAGTCCCCAAATATTCCTGACAGCATAGAAAAATTTATCAAGACTCCTCTCACCAAAAATCCTATATCTATCTCTCCAAAGCTCATAACCACACACCGTTTTCTCCCACTTAAATTACACTCATATGCCTCTCCAAAAATTATAGCCTCACACCCTGGACCTTGTTGTGTCAACACAGAAAAACTCGTGAAGTTGACCAAAAAATCTGCTCAAATTTTCTTAAAGAGAATTTTTTTTCCTTGTCATCTCTTTTTGCTTATGGTGTTTTGAAGCAAGCCATTAAGAGTTTAAAATGACCAATCATTCACCAAAGGGGGAAATTTCAAGACCATATCTTCATAAGATATATTTCTTTGCCAAAAAGGGGGAAATTGTTAGGACCTAACTATGTAACTACATAGTCAAGTCTAGTTTTGACAAAGAAACATATCTAAAATAGACCTCAGACAGCCAAGATATTCTCAAAAATCATCAGCATCAGATAGCCAAGATATGACAAGATAAATCAATGATAGTAATGATCAAGAGAACCAATCCAATAAGACAAGTGTTATTTCTTTACAAAGAGATCATTACACAACACCCAACTCAAACCATGCCACTCATCAAGATCTAATAGCTAAGATCTCAACAGCAGAGATTGTTCACTCTGACAGCTAAGATTTTCTGTGCCATCAGCAATGCACTAATCCATGGATGACAAAGATGTGCTACTCATAAATCCCTCAACAAACACTGCCATGTCATCCCCATGAAGATATTCAACTTGGGTTGCAAATTCCAGGCTATTAATATCCAGTCAACAAAGGCACTAAATGCAAACACTATTCCACCCACAACCATTTACTGCCTTGTCTACTCCAACGGCTACTTCCTCAGACAACATAAATGAAGCAACGGCTACTTCCTCAATCCTCCTATATATTGGATCCAAATTCCCCTTTTAACACTTCCGGCTAACACCCCTTTCCAACACCCATTTTACACCCTTTCCACACCCCTTTAGAGTCCCTTTTACACAGTCTTCTCTATCCCTGTTGATAGCCTCTTAACACCTCTTGTTACAACCCTTCTACACCCATTTACAGTCTCTTCTTACAGCTTTTCAACACCCATTTGCAGCCCCTTCATAACCTTCTGCAACCCACTTCATAACCTTCTGCAACCCACTTCATAACCTTCAGCAGCCCCTTCATAACCATCTGCCACCCATATTAACACCCTCTTCTACAGGCCCTTCAACATACAACCTTTACAACCTTCTTAACACCCTCTATAGGCCCTTCAACATACAACCTTTACAACCTTACCTTCAACCCTTCCACACCTGCAAACACCTACAACCAACAATCAAACAACTTTGAGACACTTGTAACTGTAATTCAGGTGTATAAACTATTGTGTAACCTCTTAAGACTGACTTTAAGTGGGTATTGTAATTTGCTTCATAACAAGCAAATCCCTAATTGACTGTACTAATTAGGAAGAGGAGGTTCAAGGAACTTGCCTAAATAATCCTTTGTAAATCTTAAAGGGAACTAGATTTAAGTGGATTGATCTCACTTGTCAAGGTTGACAGTGAGGGTGGACGTAGGAGGAGTGAACTCTGAACCACATTAAAATTCTTGTGTCATTTGGTATTATCACACACAAACACACACACACCTACACACACCTACACCAATCACTTTGTCTTTACATTATTTCACTTTATTTATTCCGCTGCACATTATACTCTTGCTTTTTGATCAGTTAATATCTGACAGCTAAGAATCCATCTCAGCTGTCAAAGCTTAACTGCCTAATCTTCCTTTAACTGATTTAGCAAACATGACCTTTCACATATTAATTTTTACAATTTTAGTTAACAATATGTTAGGTTACAATTTTATGATTATTTTTTGTCTATTATTTTTTTATCGCGATTTCCTGATATTTATAATCAGCTTATAAATAATTAAGTAATTTATTCTAATACAACAAATATTTTAAGATCCAAATTTGAAAAATTTCTATTTTCCCCAAAAAATTATAAAAATTCATATATTTAATCATTTATGTGAATATTTTATTTACTTGATCAAGTTTGAAACTTTTTAGATTCAAAATATTGCCTAATGAATATATTTATACAGTACTTAAATAATAAACATCTATAATATTTCGATTAAACATTAATTGCATATTTGTTTAGTACGAAGTATTAATTTTTTTATAACCACAGTCTTAATTGTTTTAATCCTAAACTGTTTTAAATGCATGGGTAAAAACCCTTGTTGTGGGATTTCATGTTATGATATTGAAATCAATCAATAAAAATTCATATTTCATATCTAGCCTTCGATTTGGGTATTTTCGTAATCATTTACTTTTTTCTAATTAATTTTTTATTACTTGATTTTTTTTTAATATTTTGCATTTATTTCATGTTATTTAAGCTTAATTTTAAGAAATTAACTAATTTATTATTGTTGCATGTATATTTCGAGATCCAAATTAGTGTTATTTTCTATGTATATATTAATTTTTTACAATTTTAGTTACAATTTTTTAGATTTCAAATTTTTTTGCCATTTTTTGTATATTATTTTCTGACTATTATTTCATGATATCTATAATCAGCTTATAAATATTAAGTAATTTATTATATTCTAGCAAATATTTTAATATCCAAATTTGGAAATTTACTATTTTCCAAAAAAAATTGTAAACTTTCATATATTTAATCATATAAGTGAATATTTTATTTAATATTTTAGATTCAAAATATTGTCAAAAGAATATATATGTATAATGCTTCAATAATAAACTTCTGCAATACTTCGATTCAAAATTAATTGTATATGTGTTAGTACAGAGTATATTTTTTCCACAATATTAATTGTTTTAATCCTAAACTATTTTAAATGAAATTGAAAGGCCCTTTGTTGATATGCAGATGATCAGACAGCTATGGTTTGGCTTAGCTGTCAGATGATAGTTGAATTGTGCAGCGGAATAAGAGAAGCTTGAAATAATGATAGGACAAAGAACACAAAGAAATAATGCAAGTGTGTGAATGTGATTGCAAAAATGTAATAACACAGAGAATTTAAAGTAGTTCAGAGTTCACTCCTCCTACATCCACCCTCACTGTCAATCTTGACAAGTGAGATCAATTTTATTATAATCTTTAATCAACAAAAATTACAAATGATTGATTTAGGCAAGTTCCTTGAACTTCCTCTTCCTAATTAGTACAGTCAACTAGGGATACACTTAAAGTACAGTCTTAAGTGTTTTTACAACTTGAAGTACAGTCTCAAGATTTTACAAAACAACTAATACACTCAAAGTACAGTCTTGAGTGTTTACAGACTAATTCTACACCTAAAGTACAGTCTTAAGATTTTGAAATTTGTGAATTAACACACTAAGGAGTGTTTGTTGTTGAAGCAGAGGTTTTGGGGTGAGGGTTTTGGTTTGGAACAGGGTTTAAAGGGTAGGAATTGGTGAGTGTGTGTGTGGATTACAGGAGGTGTGTGTGGGTGTAAGGGAAAGGTTTTGGACTGTGAAAAAGAGTATTTTTCAAGAGTGTGTTGTGTAGAGGATTAACTCCTCTATTTATACCCTTCAATGTAGCCGTTGGAATATGACTGTTGCAGCTACATTAATGAGCCTTGACTGGTCTTTGCCCCACTTGTCCACTTGTAGGTCTTCATGAGCTGGCTTGAGCTGTGGCTTGAACTGAGAGCTTCCAGAAGGTCTTCAGTGGTCTTCATTGGTCTTCAATGGTGAACTTGACAGCTGTGAAGATCCAGGTTCCACTTTGGTTGAGATTGTGGTAGCAGAGATTGAGACAAAGTGATGGCTATCAGAGGAATGAAGTCATAGCTGTCAGATCATACTAAGGCTTAGCTATCAGAGAAGTTCTCTAATAAGGACTGAGATGCACTTGATGATCTTGATAGATAAGAGAGGAAATATGATTCATGTTATTGATTGAATGTAACCAATGTATAAGATAGAATCATGACTGTCATACTCATAGCTGTCAGATAAACTAAAAGATGAATATAACAGATTTCCTCTTTTGATATAAACCCTGTTCTATATATATATTCCTTTATCAAAACCAACTAACTAGGACATTGATCAGAGTTAGGTCCTAACAATTTCCCCCTTTTTGGTAAAGGAAGATCTATTTAGAACATGTCTTCATAGTTTAATGATAATAGAAATATAAATGAAAGAAGTAATTCAGGGATTCATATCATGCACAAGTAATCAGAATGAGTTTGAAATACTTGGATTTGATCTCAAAATGAGAAAAGTTCACAAATTACAGCCATTCAAACACAAAACCAAATAAAATATTGTTTCAACCACAAAAGAATTTCAACAAAATACAATTCAATCATCAGCAAGTTGATCATAAAATTCTTCTCTTTCTTGTCTTGCTGAAAGGAGCTCATTTCTTTCTTCCTCCAGTTCTCTTCTCATTTCAGGTTCAACTCCTCTGTAATAGAACTCATTGTTCCATTCCCAAGTCATCCTCTCATCATACTTGAAGAACTTATCTTCCTTTGCTTTCAGTTGTGCTCTAGTGAGAGGCATCTGATCATTTATTATTCTCATTGTGCCCCACAGATGCTTCTTCTTGTTCCTTGCTTTCTTGCTTTTCTTGGGCACAAGGGATGGATCTGGTTGAGGAACAGGGGACATATGCACTGGGGCTTGAGGAATAGGGGACATATGAAAGGATTGTTGAGGAGGATTGGAAATGGTAGAAGATGGAATGATTATGGGAGAGACTTGATGTGGGCTTAAAAGATCATCATCATCATCATCATCACTGTCAGAGTCTGATGAAAGATCAATAACAGTATGAGCTCTGCTTTGGCTGACAGCAATGGATGCTCTGAACTCTTTGATCTCAGGGATAGAGATCAGTTTCATGAAATGAGAGTTTTCATTGGGAGAGTTGAAGAGAATGGGATCAATAGATATGAAGGGTGAAAGATAGGGCTCAACGCCAGGATTAAGAGTTGGGGGAAAGATATTGACATTCTTGCTTATCAAAAGCATGAGGGCACACTTCTGTTCAAACAGAGAGAGAAAGAATGATTTGGCAAGTTCAATGCACAAAGTGAAGACTAGACCTTTTGGCATATACAGGCATGAATTGAGAGATGGGATTTGGTGAACAAAGTTGGAGGTTGAAGAAGTCCTTGACACTCTCCATTCTTCATAGGCAAAGAAAACTAAACCTGCAAGATTTCTTGCCACCATAATCAAACCATTTCTTGACAGTTCCCATGATTTTGGATAGGTAAAGGGGTTTGCAATTTCTGGGAAATGAGTCACATTGGCTAACCTTGATTTTGCTGCTTTGATGGAAGAAATTGAAAAGTCAATGCCACAGCTAAGCATTCAAGGTTCCTTTTTGGGAAGGTAGGCTTGATTGGGAGTTGGAGGAATGGAGTGGCTTGGAGGGCTGTCAGGACTGTTGGGCAAGGGATCATTGTCAGACACATCTTGACCTTGTCCAGCTAGAATTGGACTTTAAGGGGAGGCTTCAACTGATTCATTTTCAGGGATTGGGGAGATTGGCTTGGTAGGAGCAGAGGCATGGGTTGAAAAAGATGGAATTGAGACAGATGAATGATCAAGACTTTGCTTGAGGAGATCAGAGCAAAATTGGGATATTAGAAGGTTCAAAGCTGCCCTAACTTCTCCCTTGGTCAACTTTTGCTCAAGAATGGATACAAGGACTACCTCATTTTCTGGTGTTCCATAAAAAACAAGTCCCTTGCAAGCATTAAGGATTGTTTCTCCCTTTGAGACAAGATTGGGATCAATTTCAACACAAACTTTCTTAAGACTTTGAATGACCTCAGATGTCTTATCAGGATTCCCCCTATCAATTTCAACAGTTGGGGTAGGTTCATTCACAAGCTCAGTCTCAGGAATGGAAGGGATGGTTTGGATATCTTCATCCATAGCTGTCACCTTTGGGTTACTGGATGACTCTCCTGGTCCACTTCTTTTCTTGATAAGCCTAGACCTGAGTTCATCAATAGCTATCATAGTCTCCTCTTTACTTAGAACCTCATCAAGATAAATGAGATCAGCCTTTTCAGTAGCAGGGTTCCCATCCAACTCAATAGCATCAATGGCTCTTAAGATTTTGGCTAACTGTTCAGGTTGGGTAGAGGGGATGTTTTCATCAGTGTTCCCCCTTAAAGGTTGCTTCTCTGATTGTTCTTTGAGGTTAAGGATGGCTTTTATGGCTGACTGGTGACCTGAGCTAGGTGTTGATGACTTGTCCATTCTTGGACAGACAGTAATGGATTTTGGAGAAAGGGAAGGGGTATTTATTTTGGTTTTCTTGGCCTTGGGAGCTTTCTTTTCAAGTTTTCTTTTCTTTGGCAAGGATTTAGAAGGAATGGATAAAGAGGATTGTACCTTGGATCTGGTAGCTGTCTGCCTGGTGGGGATAGCTGTCAGAGGTTGCTTGCCTTTGTGCAAAGTTTTGGATAAGTTAATGGCTGCCTGAAGCTCTTGAGGGTCTATGGTATCATCACCAACATTAGCTTGACCCATGAGAGTTGATTTGAAAATGTCAGCTTTGTTTTTCACCATTGCCTTGTCCTGTACACTCTTAAAGTCATGAACTTTAACCCCAAAGAATTTCTCATACACAGTTTTCAATCTGTCTGACCCTCTATCCCATATGTTCTTCACAGCATCAGCTTTGTTTGGGATCTCATAGACTTCACTGACCATTTCTTGAGTAATGGTTATCTTCACATTGTCTATGGTGGCAGTAATTGAATTGTTTTCCTTGTTCCTCTGCCCACAAGGTAAATCTCTCTGCACAGTTCTTCATAAATTGGAGGTCTTGCTCCCATGAATTTAAGCAATTCATTGACCTCAAGAAGTTCTTGGATGAGTATCCCAACTTCAGACTCATAGAAGCTAGGTTTTATGAAGTAACTGTGAGCATCTGGGTAGTTTTCTTTTGATGCTGCCATTGATGATTAAGGAATTAGGGTTAAAGGAATACGATGTAGGATTAGTGAGGAAAAGAGATGAATTCTAAATAGAGGGTTAATGAAACAGGGGTTTTTGGTGATTACGAAAGGAGAGAGAGGCAAATAATAAGTGGAGAGTGGGTTTTAATGGGCATTGGGGGTTTCAAAGTTTAGTAACTGTTCACATGAACAGTGATTTTTGCCCTTCCCCACGTTGAGGCATTAACTTCCACAGAGCACAAGAAGAACATTCTCTTTTTCAAGAATTTTGCAGGTGAAGAGATGGCTAAGGAAGTGACAATTGTGAGCAATTAACACGATCAAATCACATAAAAGTTGCTTTATCCTAGCTGTTGAAAGAAAACTTTGACAGTTAAGTCTAGTTTGAATGATGATGGCTGTCTGAGATAGCTAGGTGAAACTTGCCTATAAAACAATGATAATTTCAGAGGAAATTTATTCAGATTGTTTTACAAACACAAATGGGTAGATTTTCCTCAAAATTTAATCCAAAAAATATGGCTCAAACAGCAAAAAGGTTGATTTTTGGGAAGAATTGTGAGGATGATTTGAGGGGGGATGAAATGGAGATAGAGAGAGAGTCCTTCAATGTAGTTAAAAGTTCAGAGGGAGTGAGAGATAAAGGTAAGAACAAGAGAGTGAGAGAAGATCAGGACTATTGTGTCAAGGAGATAGCTGTCAGAGAGAAAATTGACAGTAGAGAGGGAGAGGGAATAAGGCTCTTTGGAAAGACTATCAAGGTTGATCAGGGTGTGCCCAGTAAGGGAAAAAGTAAGGTGGAGAGGGTTTATACATTGGGGGAATTGGTTAAGCAAGATAGGGCTCAGACAGCTATGGAAAGGAGCTTAGCTGTCAAGAAAAAGGTTAAGCCTGAGAAGCTGTATACTCCTGTGAGTAAGGATTCACTCTCTCCAGGGGTTGTATTGTTGGAGGGGAGAGGAGATAACTTTGCTGGAGTGCATGTCTCTCCTTCTTCAACAATCTCATACCTATTTAACCAGGTTATTGGTTGTTTTAGCCCTGCCATAGTTCCTGCAGTAGAGAGAGAGGAGTCAAGAGCTAGCCAACCACTTGTAGTTGCTGGGAATGGGACTTATTCTGGAGAATTAGCTTTGTGACACTAATTGAGGGATTGCTTCAACCATATGATGCAGTTGAAGAGTGGTGGCCAAGGAGAGCAAGTCCTTCACTTCAATATTCTGTCACTTCCATTGATCCCTTCCTGGAGAGGCACCCAATATGGTTGCAAAGGTATCACCAGACCTTGCAATCTACACAGGAGGCAAGGTGTGAAGGAATGAGTGCTGGAGGAGGATCTGGAGAAACAGTGACATTCCCTAAGAATGTCTGACAGCTAAGGTGAGGATTTGAAGAGGAGAGTTGGATCTAGAGATTGTTTTGCTTTAAGGAAATTTTTGGTGAGAGAAGGGAGATGAAAGAGAGAGGAATTTCATGGTTTGTTTTCTGTTTTTGTTCATGTTTTTGTTTTTCATGACTTTTGTATGGATAGCTATCAGTGGAGCGCTATCAGAGATGTTTTTGAGGGAATAGCTGTCTGGCTCCATTGTGACAGCATTGCCCTGAATTATGTAAGCCTTCTTTATTTATGAAGTACAACTCTTTATTTTGGCATATTTATCATTCCAAGCATGGCTCTTAACATCTCAAATCTCTTTTCATCCATTGCCTTAGTAAGAACATCAGAGACATTATCCTCAGTACAAACTTTTGCAAGGTTGATATTTCCTTTTTCAACATGGTCTCTCGATGAAGTGATGTCTTACCTCAATATGCTTTGTTTTTGAGTGTTGGACAGGTTTTCTGTCATGACAATAGTGCTTGAGTTGTCACGTAAGATGGGAATGTTGGATAATTCAATTCCAAAGTCTTGAAGTTGACTTTTAAGATAGAGAATTTGAGAGCAACACAAGCCTCGCAAAGCAATATACTCGGCCTCACTGTTGAAGTGGCTACCGAGGTTTGCTTTTTGCTTGACCATGAAATGATTCTTGAGCCAATAAACCGGCATCCACCACTTGTGGATTTTCTATCTAGATTACATCCGGCATAGTCGAGTCGGTGAATCCAATTAGAGAGAATGGGGATTCAGTGGGATACCACAAGCCAAAATCGTGGGTTCCTTTGAGATATCTTAGAATTCTCTTGACAAAGAGAGATAAGATTCCTTGGGATTAGCTTGAAATCTAGCACAAAGACAGACACTAAACATAATGTCAGGTCTTGAAGCTGTTACATAAAGAAGAGATCCAATGTAGCTTCTGTAAAGTGTTGGATTTACACTTTGACCATCTAGATCAGCATGGAGTTTGGTTGTGGATGACAAGGGTGTTTTGGCAGGGGAAGCAGTTTGCATGTCAAACTTCTTGATCATATCCCTTGTGTATTTAGCTTGGTTAATGAAGATTCCTTCCTTCATTTGCTTGACTTGAAGACCCAAGAAGAAAGTAAGCTCACCAATCATACTCATTTCAAACTGGTCTTTCATAATATCTCCAAATTCAGTGCACAAGTCCTCATTTGATGAACCAAAAATGATGTCATCAACATAGACTTGGATTAGCAACTGATCATCTCCATATTTCATGATAAACAAAGTGTTATCAATATGGCCCTTGGAAAATCCTTTGCCAAGGAGATATCTAGATAGAGTATCATACCAAGCTCTTGGTCCTTGTTTAAGCCCATACAATGCTTTGTCCAATTTGTACACATGATCAGGAAACTTTGGGTGCTCAAAACCAGGGGGTTGAGATACAAAAACCTTTTCATTTAAGACTCCATTCAGAAATGCACTCTTGACATCCATTTGGAATACTTTCATCTTCTTAAATGAAGCATAGGCAAGGAATAGCCTAATAGCTTCAAGTCATGCAACAGGTGCAAAAGTCTCATCATAGTCAATACCTTCTTCTTGTCTGTATCCTTGAGCAACCAGTCTAGCTTTGTTTCTTACAACAACACCTTCTTCATTCATCTTATTTCTGAAAACCCATCTTGTTCCAATGACAGTTTGGCTCCTTGGTTTAGGAACAAGTTGCCACACTTTGTTCCTTTCAAACTGCTCTAATTCTTCTTCCATGGCTTCTATCCAGTCAGCATCTTGGAGTGCTTCATTTATTTTCTTTGGTTCCACTTGGGATATGAATGCACTCATGAGAAAAGGGATGTTGTCTGGAACTGGGGTTTTATCAATTTGAAGACTGATGTAAAGGTCTTTATTGGGTGGAATGATGTGAGTAATGGTGGATTCATCATTGATTTTGGGAGGAGAAAGAGGATTATTGGATGGAGATGGAAGTGGATGGATTACATGATGAATATGGATGGCTGTCAGCTAAGTGTTGGCTGTCAACTAAGGAATAAGTTTGGGAGATGTCAGTCAAGGGATGACTATTCTTTTGAGTATTCTCTTCCTCATCATTTGGATTGGTAGTGGGAGTGATTGCTGTTAACTTGGTTGGCTGGATTGGTTGATGATGGGAGTGGGATTGGTCATGGTATGCAGCACAGGGTAGCTGTCAGATGAATTTCTTGGAACCATGTATGGAAGATTTGATGAATCTTGTTCATGATGGAGAACAGTTGAATCAAGAATGGGAGATGCTTCAGGGAGATTATCAAGGTTTCCCAAACCTTCATCAAAATCACACAATTCAGTTACACTTTGATCATTGTTTTCATCAAAGTCAACATGAATTGATTCTTCCACAACAAGTCTTCTTTTCTTGTAAACTCTATAAGCTTTGATTGTGTTAGAGTATCCAAGAAAGATTCCTTCATCACATTTGGAGTCAAATTTGTCCAAATTATTTTTGCCATTGTTGTGAATGAAGCATCTACTTCCAAAATTGTGAAAGTAGGAAATGGTAGGAACTTTGTCATTCCATAGTTCATATGGAGTCTTCTTATGGAATTTGTTGATTAGAGTTTTGTTTTGAACATACATAGCAGTAGTGACAGCTTTACCCCAAAAGTATTTTGGGAGATTGTGTTCTGACAGCATTGTTCTTGCTGCCTCACAGATTGTTCTGTTCTTCCTTTCAGCAACACCATTTTGTTGGGGTGTTCTTGGGGCTGAAAAAATGTGATCAATGCCTTTTGAATCACAATACTCTTCTACTCCTGTGTTCTCAAATTCTTTTCCATGATCAGATCTGATCTTGACAATGGATGTCCCTTTTTGATTTTGGATTTTGTTGAACAGCTTTGTCAGACAGCTAAGGGTGTCACTTTTGGATTTAAGAAGAATGATCCAAGTGAATCTGGTGTAGTCATCAACCACAACAAGGGAGTATCTCTTTCCTCCTAAAGATCTAGTCCTTATGGGTCCAAAGAGATCCATATGGAGTTGTTCAATAGGTCTTGAGGTGTCCAATATGGTCTTGGGCTTGAATGAAGATCTCTTTTGCTTCCCACATTGGCATGCTTTGCAAAGTTTGTCCTTCTTGAATGGGATCCTTGGAAGACCTCTGACTAGATTTGAATTGGCAAGCTTGGAGATGGTTTTATGGTTAAGGTGAGCCAATCTTTTGTGCCAAAGCCATGACATATCAGATTGACTAAAAGACAGAAGGCAGTGAGCATTTGAGAACTCCACAATCTCTAAGTTTAAGCAATAGAGATTTCCTTTTCTTGAACCAGTCAGAATGACTTTATTGCTTTTATCTTTAACAGTGCATTTGTCCTTAGTGCAAACAACATGATATCCCTTATCACAGATTTGACTAATGCTGATCAAATTGTGTTTGAGACCCTCTACATAAGACACATTTGTAAAAATGATATCTTTTGTAATAAGATTTCCTAATCCTTTGACCTTAGCTTGGGAATTGTCACCAAAGGTTACATTTGGACCATTTTTAGGGGAATATTGTTGCAACCAGTCTTTATTGAAGGTCATATGTCTACTACAACCACTATCTAAATACCAAAGTCCTTTCCTAGGTACCTGCAAAACAGAAAGTAAATTTTATGGTACCCCTTTTTATTCTTTTGGGTCCAAAGGATTAGTTTTTCTTTGGAACCCTAGCTTTGTTCATTGATCCCTTGTTGAAGAACTGGTTTAGGGTATGATAATATGACATGATTTGCATCATGTAAGGTGTAAGGACAGTAGATTGGGATGGATTGAAGAAGTGGTTTGGGTTGCTATATTGGGGTTGAAACTGAAAGTTATTTGAATAGGATGATCTGGGAGAGTCATTTTGACTTGCATGGCTTCTTCCATTTGAGTATTGCCATTGAGGTTTTTGTTGTTTGGTGTATTTATAGAATCTTTGTTGTCTTGGGGTTCTTTGTTGTTTGGAAGATTTTGGTTGTCTATCAGGCCTTGGCTGTCTGTCAAGCCCTGGCTGTCTGTCAAACCTTGGCTGTCTGATAGGACTTGACTGACTAGCACATTTTTGCAGCTTGACTTCTTCCTGTATATGTATATTGGCTCCTTTTTGAACCCAAATATACTTGCTTCCTTGACTTTTACTTGGTCCTTCCTTTGACTGACTAGGACCACCCAAGATTTCCTTTGATTTTCCTTTGGTTTGAACAGGATAGGTTTGAGCTTGATAGCTGCCAGAACTTAGATTTTCTAGCACCATTTTTTCAATGGCCCTTTCACCAGTGGGAGGAGTGTACACTTTTGTTGTTGGATTATCAGCACCAATCCCTGTTTTGTCACTAGGACGCCTTTGAGTGTAGGTGAATAGGGATAATGCTTTGCTTGACATGTTCCATGAATCTATTCTCTTTTTAAGAGCATCATTTTTTCTTTTTCAAGATTTATGATTTTTTGACAGTTTTCAAGATTCCTTGAAGCCTCAGCTGTCAGATCCATATTTTGTTTTTCAAGCATGAAGCCTTGATCTCTTAGCCCTTGACATGCTTTCTCAAGCTCAGAAATGGTTTTTGTGAGGGTGTCTATGGTTGAGGATTGGGAAAGGTTCTCATTGACCAGTGAAGCAAAGCTAGTTTTTTGTTTTTTGGTTTGAATTAAAAGAGTGCAAACTAATTGTTTAAAACCATCAATATTTAAAGAGTTAAAATCATGTACCTCTTTTAGTTCATCAGCAGCAGCAAGTGCTTCCATTTCTTCCTCATTGTCTGATTCTTCCTCATCTTCAGCTATAAGGCATATCATGGCTTCTTCTCCTTCATTGTCAGAATCATCACTTGACACATACTCTTCATCACTGAATTTTGATGAGTCAGCTATCATAACTTGCTCTTTGTTTTTGTCATGTTTATTTTTGGAGCAATTGAAGCAGTTGCACTTGGAACTGTGAATGATCTCTTTTGAGTAGGTCATCTTCTTAGCTGTCTGATTGTCCCTAGGTTTCCTTGGTTCAGGACAATCAGATGAGTAATGTCCTTGCTTTCCACAGTTGAAACAATCAATTGTTTTCTTGTAGCTGTCTTGTTGAGCATTAGTTGTGGAGGGATTGTATTTTTTGTCAAAAGATTTCTTTTGAAATTTCATGGCATTTCTCACAGCCATGGAAATGAGACTTGGAATGTCTTCTTGGGAGATCTGTTTACTGACAGGTTTGGAGCTGATGTTTATCTTTTGAAGGGCATTGTTGACAATGGTCTCAATGTCTTGGTGAGTGATTGGTTTGTGTACAGCTTTCTTGAGCAGCTTAAAGCTAAAGTTTGTGAAATGGTAGGGACCGGTTGAATCTTTATCATACCTTCCAATTCATAAGCTTCAAGCTTTCCAAAATACCGTTCAACCGTCATTGTGCTCCACTCGCATCCTTCTCTAATAGGTAATGCTACCTTTTCATATTCTTGAGGAAGATTTGAATATATCTTGAGGCAGAGATCTTGTTGTTCAAAGGTTTTTCCATGGTCAGCAATAGATCTAACAAGGTTCTCAAACCTTGGTTGAGCAGCACTCACTTTTTCTCCAGGGTAGAACTTGAAGTTGTCTAATTGCCTAAGCAAGTTATACAAGTTTTGTGTCCTGACACTGGAGTGTTTAGTGAACTTAGTTTGAATGAGAGCCCATGCTGATCTGGCATTTGGTTCCTTAGCAATTTCTTGTGCTAATGAGTCATTTACACTCTTTTGAAGAATGTTCTTGACTTTCAAGTTTGCACTTATCAATTGCTTTTCAGCTTCAGACCATGTTTCTGGGGATTTGATCTTACTAGGTCCTCCATCAGTGTCTACTTGAGTTGGGTAGGACACTTCATTCTCTAGAACATACCTGTTCCATATACTGTTTGCATCAAGATATGTTTTTATTTTTGATGCATAGATCTCAAAGGATCCACATTCATCAATGTGTGGGATGTCTTTCTCATTATTTCTCCTTGGTTGAGGCATGGTGGGTTTGAAGAGGATTCTTCACAAGTTGTTAGACTTTTGAATGTGAAGACAAGCTCTGATACCAATTGAAAGGCCCTTTGTTGATATGCAGATGATCAGACAGCTATGGTTTGGCTTAGCTGTCAGATGATAGTTGAATTGTGCAGCGGAATAAGAGAAGCTTGAAATAATGATAGGACAAAAAACACAAAGAAATAATGCAAGTGTGTGAATGTGATTGCAAAAATGTAATAACACAGAGAATTTAAAGTGGTTCAGAGTTCACTCCTCCTACATCCACCCTCACTGTCAATCTTGACAAGTGAGATCAATTTTATTATAATCTTTAATCAACAAAAATTACAAATGATTGATTTAGGCAAGTTCCTTGAACTTCCTCTTCCTAATTAGTACAGTCAACTAGGGATACACTTAAAGTACAGTCTTAAGTGTTTTTACAACTTGAAGTACAGTCTCAAGATTTTACAAAACAACTAATACACTCAAAGTATAGTCTTGAGTGTTTACAGAATAATTCTACACCTAAAGTACAGTCTTAGGATTTTGGAATTTGTGAATTAACACACTAAGGGGTGTTTGTTGTTGAAGCAGAGGTTTTGGGGTGAGGGTTTTGGTTTGGAACAGGGTTTAAAGGGTAGGAATTGGTTAGTGTGTGTGGATTACAGGAGGTGTGTGTGGGTGTAAGGGAAAGGTTTTGGACTATGAAAAAGAGTGTTTTTCAAGAGTGTGTTGTGTAGAGGATGAACTCCTCTATTTATACCCTTCAATGTAGCCGTTGGAATATGACTGTTGCAGCTACATTAATGAGCCTTGACTGGTCTTTGCCCCACTTGTCCACTTGCAGGTCTTCATGAGCTGGCTTGAGCTGTGGCTTGAACTGGGAGCTTCCAGAAGGTCTTCAGTGGTCTTCATTGGTCTTCAATGGTGAACTTGACAGCTGTGAAGATCCAGGTTCCACTTTGGTTGAGATTGTGGTAGCAGAGATTGAGACAAAGTGATGGCTATCAGAGGAATGAAGTCATAGCTGTCAGGTCATACTAAGGCATAGCTATCAGAGAAGTTCTCTAATAAGGACTGAGATGCACTTGATGATCTTGATAGATAAGAGAGGAAATATGATTCATGTTATTGATTGAATGTAACCAATGTATAAGATAGAATCATGACTGTCATACTCATAGCTGTCAGATAAACTAAAAGATGAATATAACAGATTTCCTCTTTTGATGTAAACCCTGTTCTATATATATATTCCTTTATCAAAACCAACTAACTAGGACATTGATCAGAGTTAGGTCCTAACAGAAATGTTAATAATCATTTATTGTGTTGAATATTTAAATTAAATGCTTTAGTTATATGTTCATAAATGTTCAACATGCTCAATAATTAGTTACATAATTAATGTTGCATTTATTTAACATTGACTGAATTATTGAGAAAATATATCTAGATAATATTGTGGTTAGGAGAAAGTTTTGGAGGGAAAAATGGCTTAATAAAGTGATCAATACACTTAAGTCATTATATATATATATATATATATATATATATATATATATATATATATATATATATATATATATATATATATATATATATATATATATATATATATATATATATATATATATATATATATATATAATCTTTAGTCTTGACATTAAAAATTGATTTTTTACACATTTGTTTTGGGAGAGATGGTATAGTATAGCCAAGTTTAGAACTACTAAAATAGAGTATGATAATATTTGTAATTATTTGAATTATAAATTAAATAAATCCGTATATATGTTTAATTTTATAATATAACTTATATTAAAATTATGAATTACAATGTTTGGACGGACGCCCGTCACTAATATCCGTCATTGTTACCATCACTTTTGGGAAGTCGGCATTTTGTGATAGACAACACGGTCGTGGTTTGTAACGAACTGAATTTGTCGATGGATGTCGGCAATTTTGAAACTATTTTCTGAAGGACGGTCCGTTGGTTGCATAAGCAATTCGTCCGGTATTCCAACTGACTTGTCAGTTCTCTCTCTATATAACCCTAGCCGCCCTCCCCCTCATTCAGGTACCCCTCTTCCTCTCTCTCCAGGTTCTCTCTCTCCTCTTTTTAGTTTGAACATTTGAACCATGTGGTATGGTACTTATTTTTGGTCCATGATCAAGCATTTGGTACTCGTGATTTCTAGTTATTTGAACCATGTAGTGTTTGTTACTTTTGGTACTTGTATTATTTAAGTACTTGTTAATGCTTTTAGTTTATAATTAGTGATACATCCGTGCATTAATCGTACGAACATGAAACTATTTCAAACAAAGTTAAATTTGAAGTAAATATCTATGTAAAAAATTATTGATGAAAAATAAAAATAAAAATAATACTTCATCTGTCCCACCCGAGTTTACAATAAATATTTACAAATAAATGAAATATATTTATATTTTATAGTGTATAAGAACTATCATATTTAAGGAATTATTTTAATTTAAATATATGAATTTAATAATTAATCATTAGTTACGAATTTTAATATTTTTGTAAAAATAGTATAATTTTTTAAAAACAATTGAATATTTATTTATAATAGCTCAAGTAAATTGCAAATTTTAGAAATATTAAGAGGCTCAATAACTGAGCCCAACACCTGTTTGATGAGCCAATAAACACTATCATCAACACCTCTCTCTCTCTCTCTCTCTCTCTATCTATCTCTTTGGCTTTGTCTCTCGCACGTATATTCTGAAGTTTTTGTCATTCATTTTATCTCAATATCTATCATAAATTTCACTATAGAAAACACTAATCTCAAATACTATACATGTGTTCTACTAGTATAATAAAAACCTCTATATAGCGGCAATTTTAAATGACAAAATTAAATTACTGTTAGCATTCGTTGATTTTCAAGCTTGTTGTGGTATTTCAGATTAGGTTATTGAAATCAATCAATAAAAATTTATATTTCATTTCGAGCCTTCATTTTGGGTATTTTCGGAATTATTTAATTTTTTAAAATAATTTTTAATTACTTGGAAATTTATAAGATAATGCACTTATTTCATGTTATTTATGCTTGATTTTAAGATATTAACTTATTTGTTACAGTTGCACGTATATTTCGAGATCCAAATTAGGATAGTTTTGTATTTTCCCCAATTTTTTTGTCTAACCTTGTGTACATATTATTTTTTACAATTTTAGTTTACAATTTGTTAGGTTACGCTTTTATGCTATTTTTATTTCTATTATTTTCGACCTTGATTTCATGATATTTATAATTAGCTTATAAATAATTAAGTAATTTATTGTATTACAACAAATATTTTAAGATCCAAATTTGGAAAATTTCTATTTTCTCCGAAAGTTTATAAACAAGAGTAGGTCTCCGGAGAAACGCGTTTCTCCATAAGTTATGGAGAAACGTGTTTTTTCAAAGTTTCTGGATATCAGTCTCAAAGGTTCTGAATATCCAGAACCCTTTGATCATGATATCCAGAAGTTATGTTAGAATGGGACCAACACATACCAATTTTCTGGATATCAACTTAAATAGATTCTGGATATCACTTTCAAAGAGTTCTAGATATCCAGAACATTTAATATTGATATCCAGAAGCCTTTCAAAAGGTTCTGGATATCCTTTCAAAAGGTTCTGGATATCACTTTCAAAGAGTTCTGGATATCCAGAACATTTAATATTGATATCCAGAATTGCCTAAGCCAAGGTCATGGCCAAGGTCATGGTCAATATAAAATTTTAACATAACTTCTGGATATCATGATCAAAGGGTTCTGGATATCATAATCAAAGGGTTCTGGATATCCAGAACCTTTGAGACTGATATCCAGAAGTAACCATGGGCCAAGGTCATGGCCAATACAAAATTTCTGGATATCCTTTCAAAAGGTTCTGGATATCCAGAAACCCGTTTCTCCATAAATTATGGAGAAACACGTTTCTCCCTAGATTTTGGCTATAAACAATCATATATTTAATCAAATATTTGAATATTTTATTTAATTGATAAAGTTTGAAACTTTTTGAATTCAAAATATTGCAAAAGAATATATTTATACAATGCTTCAATAATAAACATCTACAATACTTCGATTCAACATTAATTGCATATATGTTTAGTATGAAGTATTAATTGTTTTTGAAACCACGGTATTAATTGTTTTAATCCTAAAATGTTTTAAATGCAAGGGTAAAAATCCTTGTTATGGGATTTCAGGTTATGTTATTGAAATCAATCAATAAAAATTCATATTTCATTTCGAGCCTCAATTTAGGTATTTTCGGCATCATTTAATTTTTTCTAATTAATTTTTAATTACTTGAAAAAAAAATAAGATTTTGCACTTATTTCATGTTATTTATGATTAATTTTAAGAAATTAACTCATTTATTATATTTGTATGTATATTTTGAGATCCAAATTAGAGTAATTTTCTATGTATATATTAATTTTTACAATTTTTTATATTTCAATTTCTTTGCTATTTTTGTATATTATTTTCTGACTATTATTTCATGATATCTATAATCAGCTTATAAGTAATTAAGTAATTTATATTTCAGCAAATATTTTAATATCCAAATTTGGAAAATTACTATTTTCCCAAAAAATTTGTAAACTTTCATATATTTAATCATCTATGTGAACATTTTATTTAATATTTTAGATTCAAAATATTGTCAATATAATATATATGTACAATGTAGGGGTGGAAGAGGTTCGGTTCAAACCGCGCTTTGGTTCTGTATTTAGACATATGTGGTTTAGCTCGGTTTGAGAAATTAACAAATCATGTGGTTCAGCTCAGCTTGAGGTTTGGCACTCTGAACCGCGGTTTGAAACCGTGAAGCCGAACCATTAAGCCGAACCGTCAAACCGAGCCCTGAGCTGAACCATCAAACGCCGATCCTGACCGTCCCCTTCAATTTCTTAGTTGATCTCAACCTTTAATTTTAAAAAACCCTATATAACACTTCAAACTCAGCGCCTCCCTTTCATATTCCCAAATCCTTTCTCTCTCTCTCTTCCCATTTTCTCTCTCTTCCCATTTCTCAGTTTCTCCGTCGTCTTCGTCTCGTCGTCTCTGGTTTCTCTCTTCGATCAATTGATGACGAGCTCTCTTCAATCGATGACGAGAATCAATCATATTGCCTCCAATTGATTTCAATGAATTTCAAGAAAAGCTTTCCACCCTATTAAGACCTTGGCAACACTCCTTTCAGTTATGGGTTCGAGCTGCTTATATTTACACCGGTTACAAGGTCTCTTCTCTTCTCCTTCTCCTTCTCCTTCTCCTTCTCCACACACACACACTTACAAACAAAGTCCAATTATGTCATGTTCGAGCAACTTAGCAAGAGAGGTAGTTTTTAGATTTGGGTATTGAGTTTCTTGGTATTTCATTAGGTTTTTCAGTTTCAAGTTTGTTTTGAAAAAGATGTGAAGAAGCAAGAAGCAATGTGGGAGAGACGGTATGAGATTGCGGCTGATAAAATTTACGCCATGTGCTTTGGCCTTGGTGGGTTTTTTCTCAAGGTAATTCAATTGATTTCCATATCCATGTTTTTAAAATTATTATTGGGTTCTATTTTTCCCATGTATTTCCCTGTTTTTAAAATTGTTATTGGGTTTTGTTATTAAACTGTCCTTTCGTTCATCTTCCGTTCAAGTTGCCATCAAACCGCAAATCAAACCGTAGTTTAGACCGAGCCAAACCGAACCATAGCGATTTGATTTAGCTGGGTCCGAATTTTTTTATGGTTTAGCTCGATTTGGAATTTCTTCAAACCGATGCTAGCGGTTTGACTTCTAAAATAGTTCAAACCGAGCTAAACCAAACCGTTTCCACCCCTAGTACAATGCTTCAATAATAAACTTCTGCAATACTTCGATTTAGCATTAATTGTATACTCCCTCCGTCCCGCTATAACCTGCACAATTTCCTCATTGGGTGTCCAATTATAAATTGCACACTTCCTAAAATGGCAAAAGAATATTTACTATTACACCCACTAATTCTCTCTCCTACTTTACTTTTATACTCACAACACCAATCAAATTACTATTTCCTACCCCACTTTCTCTCTCCAACCTCACTTTTCATACTCACAACATTTTCTCCACTAACTTTTTTCTTAATTTCCGTACAAACAGTAACAGTGCGGGTTCTACCGGGACAGAGGGAGTATGAGTTAGTACAGAGTATAATTTTACCACAATATTAATTGTTTTAATCCTAAACTATTTTAAATGCAATGGTAATAATCATTTATTGTGTTAAATATTTAAATTAAATGACTTTAGTTATATATTCATAAATGTTCAGCATGCTCAAAAATTAGAACATAATTAATTTTGCATTTATTTAACATTGACTGAATTATTGAGAAAATATATCTAGATAGTATTATGGTTAGGAGAAAGTTTTGGAAGGAAAATGGCTTAATAAAGTGATCAATACACTTGAGTCATTATATATATATATATATATATATATATATACATATATGTATATATGTATATATATGTATATACATATATGTATATACGTATATATGTATATACA